>CATIWK010216425.1:0-13890 GCA_949634005.1 Mallotus japonicus
GCATAACATAACGTAACCAACAAACCCATTCGGAATTTTATTCCCTGAATTCAGTTTCGTTTTATATATTTATATATCATATCATATCAATCTCTTCGTCTTCTTCTTCACTCATTACTGATTTTGTTTTTGTGTGTTTTAATTCATAATTTTTCTGTTTTTGTTTTCTGGTGTGAATTTTGTTTACTGCAGGTATTGATTGAAAGAGAAAGACCCAAATGGGGAAATCTTCTTCTTCTTCTAAAAGAAAACGTCCCAAACATTCCTCTCAGGTACATTCACACTGTTTGAAAAGTTTTTAATTTTTTTAGGGTTCTTATTTTTATTGCCTTTAATTTCATGTTTGCTATCTTTTGTAATCTTTCCTCTGTTTTTGTTTTTTTTATTTGATGATCAGTTTCACTTAATTTTACATTGAAATTCAGTGTTTTAATCCCAGGAATTCTTTGTATGGGATTATTTTGTTTTGAGTGTAAATTTGCATGAACAGGAATCTGATCCTAAGATAAAGTTCTGTACTAGTTTACTTGTATATTGCACATATAGATTCTAACATGTATGTACACTGTGAGGATTTGCCTAAGAAAATATATATATATCCAAGAACATTTAGCCATTGAAGCTCGTAACTTTGTTCTGTTTCATATATTTACTGCCGCTGTCTGAAACAGTATTGAGAACCTGAATTTCTTAACTTTTGATAATTATGGAAATTTAGTTTTTTTGTGCATTGACCTTTTGTGTATTGTTTATTTTTTCCATGTGCATCCCTCGTTTAGGTTCGCACAAAGAAGAGAAGTAAGACTAAAAGAAATAAGTCAAAGAAGCTTAGGCATCGTGATGATTCCGTTTCTTATTCTAGTGATGACTCAAGAAGTTCTGTATCTGTTTCCTCTAGTTCTGAGGATAGTTATAGGCATGGAAGGTCTCAGTCCGGAACCCATAAAGATGTAAAGGGTGCTAGAAGGAGGGGCCGCTCACACTCTTCTAGCAGCGAGGAGTCTTATCGCTTGAGAAGGCGTAAAAGGTCAAGGAGAGATCATGATTCTGAGGCCAGGAAGAAAACTTTCAGGAATAAAAAGAAGAAGGCTCAAGAAGCAAGTATTAGTTCTAGGAGAAGTGGGTCAAGGAGCTATTCAACTTGTCGGCATTCAAGTAGTGATGAGAGTGACAATGAGAGCCGTAGGGGAAGGCTTGGAAGAAGAGAAGATAATCCAAGAAAATTGAAGAATGTTAAAAGCAGAATTTCAAGAAGGAGATATAGGTCAAGGAATTGTTCTTCTTGTAGTGGACATGATGAAAGTTGTGATCACTGGAGTAAGGAAATAGTGATTGATGGAACCAATTCTAAGCGGCTGAAATCAGTTGTCACCCTTGCAAAAGAGGATAAGAAGGAAAGAGAATCAGATTGGGATGGGTATAAAGAGGAGATGATATGTGATCATGATGATTATCCATCCAGCAGAAGCAATGATAGCAATGATGGAGGTAACAAGACGATGTCAGCTTATAAGCCATGCAGTGAATCTGAAGAAAGACGGCCTTTAAAGAATGAGAAGAAAGAAGATGCCTCTGCTTCTAACATGAATACTTCTGAGCTCCCAAGCAGCAACAAGGATGAGGATAACCACCCTGCAGGGAATAAACCTGCTTCCAATGGAGTTGGGACAAATGATGCTGTAGAGGAAAAGAACAGTAGAATTTCTGAGGCTGCTGATAATGTGAATGCTAATGATTTGGAGTCAATTTTAAGAAAAAAGGCTTTGGAAAATCTAAGAAGATTCCGTGGAGGGATCCAGACAAATGTGAAGAGTATTGTTAATCAGAAAGATGAGAATAATGGTACTTTGAACTCACTATCTGCCACAAAGGCTGAAGTAAAGCAAATTGTTTCGCTCAAGGAATGTGGTACTCGAGGAGATAAGGGAGATTCCTCTCATTCAGTGCAAAAAGAGAATGTTCTTGACAGTAAAAATGGTGGTGATGAATCTGTTTCTGTTAAGAGCAATGCTCATATACGCAATCGGATAGCTATTGCTGGCAGAGAAAAGGTTAACATGAATTTGAGCACTGCTTTGACCAAACCAAGATTGGTTTCATCAGCACTGAAGCAAGCATTGTCAAATGCTACGACCAATGCAATGGAATCATCTGCTTCACAGGAATTGAGCAAGGCAAAACCGATAACTGGTAATAGTGTAGGTGAGCATAATGCGATCCCAGTAAAAGGCAATAGTAGGAATGGAAAAATTAACAATGCTTCTGCCTCTGATTCGGCTTCACCTTGCCTTTCATCTACAAGACTCGACGTTGGCATGAATAAATTGCAAGATGAAGGTAAAGGGGGCTCACAGTTGGAACAGAAGGCAGTATCTGCTGCAATGCCTCTGGACAGCACTGGTAACTATTCAGTTAATCAGGCCTCTGGCTCTGCTTCTGGTGAGCCTTCTTCCCAACTTACATCTGCAGCAAGAGATGCAAGCTCAGGTAAATCACAAGATGATAATAAGGAGGGCTCACAATTGGAACAAAAGACAATGACCGTGATGCGAGGTGGGGAAATGGTACAGGTAAGTTTTCTAATCTGGCATACATTTCTGCAGTTGTTTCTAAACCCCTGAGCTCTGAATATTTAATGTGATATTTTAACAGTGCCAAGTTAGGCACCAATAATTATTTGCTTATTTCTGTCTTCTTTTCCATGCTAGGTGAGCTATAAGGTCTACATTCCTAAAAGAGCTCCAGCTTTGGCTAGGAGGCAACTCAAGAGGTGATGTTTTAGGTGGAATACGCCATTCCTAGAAATCTAGGCACATGACCATTTTGTTTACCTCTTAACAAAATAATGGCGCATCTCCGGGTAGAACAAAATGATGTGAACTTCTGCAGGAGTACTGTATGATTTTCCTTTATACAATATCAATGCTTATTGAGGATGGCATGAGGTATCTTGTTTTGTTGCAGGAATATTGTAACTTTATGAAGTGTTATGCTTTGTACAGGAGACTACTCCATTGCTATAACTAATGAATTAGGTAATCTTCTTGTTGTGTCAACTGTAATAGCAGCAGTCAGTGTTCTTCGATGTGGTAATCTAGTTTTAAGGTTCTCTATTTAAGTTTCAAATGTTATTCTACAATTTTATTGTTTTTTTGAGTTTGGTATGTTGACATAAAATCTGATCGAAGGCCAGCAGCTTGTTTGCAAAACTTGAGTGAATGGATGTGCACTCTGAATCAGTTCTTCCAAACTATATTTTCATTACAATGTCAGGTAACTGTATTTCTTGTCTTCAAATCTTCTTTCAGATTGGAAGGTCAGTATTAATCTGGCCTTTTTCACTGTGACTGCCTAAAGAGAAAAAAAATAGCACCATATGGTGGCAGATATATTTAAGTGCCAATATATGCCCCAGATTTTGATTAAATTATGTTAAGATGCTGGACCTCGATTTGTGAATTCTTTGTTGATGTAATGTTTATGCGATTGTCCTCTTCAAGTTCTGGAATATTTTGGATTTGCCAAATCTACTTGTACAAACGTATAGATACTCTGCAGAAGTAAACGCATTATAGGACAATCAGAAAAATGATAAATTCCACATTCTGTTGTTCAAATTAAACTATTTGGTGATATCTGATACTGTTTGAAGGAATTTTCTTCCAGAGTTGCAGAACTTGAAAACATAATTTAACATTGGAAGTCCGTGCTTTACATGTTCAGAGTGCAAGAAGTTTTATTTGGAATTTCATAATTAAATTGAATTAGTTATAGTTGAATTAAATTCTAATAAGTTGAGTAGAATTTGCCAATAAATTAAAATCTTCACATGCTAAAAACGTTGTAAAATTAAAATACATATTTTATGTAATACATAAGACACCAAATGTGGAGAACTCGCCTATAATAATTTCATAAATAAATCAAATGAATTCCATTCGTGTTTGTTGCAGTTTTCGTACACGATGTTACATTTGTCATCCAGAAAATGATCAAAGGCTAACCATAAAGACGAAAAGTGTTGTCACTTTCGACAAATTACAACCCTTTCTCAAGTTGGACAAGCCACAAGATGTTCCACATTCCAGGTTGGCTTGTAGATCCTGTTAGGCAGTGTAAGCTTAGAAAATGGACATTGTTGACTGATATCACAAAGCTACAATTTCTATATTTGGTGCTTCTTCTCATTAATAGTAATGCATTACATATTCCTAAGACTATTATCAAGATTACTTTTCTTTCTTCCACTTATACAGGCCCAACTGTCCATCTCTGACACTGACATCTCTTCCAATAGCACTGAATATCGATCCATGATATATGGAACCTGCATGAAAGACATGATTAAGATCACACATAAGCCCATGCTTTAATTATGTAGTTGAATTCCAACGTTCCTAAAGTTAGCAAATTGGAAAGAGAGAGGTCATTTTTTGACATTTCATCAAGGGGTCTCATGCAACTGAAAATAGCAGAATCAACTTGGCCAGCTGATACCAATTTGTCCTTTCACATGCACATTTTAGACCGTTTCATCTAAAGAGGTTAAGGCAAAGAAGGGCCCCTACTGGCTTCCTTGTTGCTGTTCACTTGATTTGAAACTCCTAATTACAATATAAAAATCACCAAAATAGCATAACTGAAAATGACTGTATCTAGAAATTCTGAATCTTACCTGCTCCGATATAATACCAGAAACAGCAACAACTGCCCCAGGTTTAGCATAAGAAACAATATGATCGGCCAATTCCAAAAGAGGATTCAAAAGGATATTAGCAATGACCACATCATATGTTTCTGAGACAAGTCCCATTCCAGACGAGCCATCTTTGATAATTTCAGTCGTCTTTTCATCCATCACAAGAGAGCAGGTTTTGCTGGAAACTAGTAGTAGTTTCATTGTCTCAGGTTGTATATTGTTTAGAGCAGCATTATGACGTGCAGAAGTGATAGCCTGGGGATCTACATCAAGTCCAACCGACCGTGCAGCACCGAACTGCATTGGCAGTATGACAAGGTAGAACTTGAGAATCAATTGAAATGGCTTCTTACTAGTTACTAAAATATCACACAGGACAGTATTATAGAAAATTAAAACAAAAAAAATGGCCATAATAAAGAAATTATTTAGGAAAGAAGCAATGGGTGTTAAGATAATATGATAAATCACTAACAAAAATTCCAGATATTGGTAGCAAACTGAAGTTAAAACTGTTGAGGATATAGTCAAGTGATGCATGCTTCACATTTTGTTGTGGAGATTCAGTTAAACATAACTGAATTAAGGTTAAAAAAAAAAAAATTATAATGACGACAGAAGCTCATTTTTATCATTATTTCAGTTCCGCAATTACTTGCATAAGGAAAAATCATATTTTCTTCATTTTATCATATCCAAGCTCATCCAATGCCTTTGGAATGCAAGAGGCTACCTATCACCACATGACACAAAGTACTGTCATGGCATTATAGTTTCTTCTATTTCCTAGGTCAGAGAATTCAAGAACCAGCTGGAATCATTTTCTGCAGTACCTGTTCCTTCCATATGTTTTTGGTGTGGGCCTTCTCTTGATTTTACAAGAGGAGACACACTAAAATGGTGCAAACTTACCATCTACTTTTTGAGAAAAACTTCATAAAGAACAACTTCATAAAGTAATTGGTCAAAGATAACACATAAGCTTGATAGAATGTGTGCCATAGTATCTTGAATACAGAACTTAGAAGAATGAGGCTGTAATATATTTTAAAACCCAAGGTTAAATTCTAAAAATCATCACCTTCAGTGCTGCAATTGCAAGAATTCCAGAGCCTGTCCCATAGTCCAAGAAAACTTCTCCTCCTTTTATCAACCCTTTCAGTAGCAAAAGACACAGCTTAGTAGTAGGATGCTCTCCAGTTCCAAATGCAAGTCCAGGATTCAGAATTATATTTGTCACCTTAATATCCTGTTCAGAACAAGAAAATATGTTATCTTAATCCCTTAATGACCAATACAAACTATTCAGCTCACATTGTTTTTTATAAACCAAACTCAATTGTAGTTCTATCAACATGAAAAGGACTTCTCGTGAGGTAACTTGAGCTTGATCAATTGTTGTTTATCATTCAATTTGTTGCATGGTGTGCATCTCCCAACTCATACATAATTTCCATGTAACATCCAACACTCCAACTTGATGCTCAGCAGAAAAAATGCCCAAAAGGTGTGTACAAACAGGTGCACGAGCATGCAGACATAAAGCTTACTAGGTTTTGTTGAAGCAAAAAAGTTAAATTTTAAAGAATCATACTGGGGCCTTTCTCCACTCAGGCACAATCCACAGTCCTTCAGTCACTTTAACAGGGAGAAACGATTCCTGTAACAGATACAAGTCAAAGTAAACAACATCCACTAGAATGTAATGAACAATTTACTCTATCAGCATAGCTCAACTTCAATAGCTTTCTGAGAATGTAAGAAGACCATGTACAGTTACAAAAATAAATGGATTCATCAATAAATTCTGACAAATTTTATGCTCCTTTTTATCAGCAGACACCCACAGAGGTTAGTTGCGGTCTAACAAAAAATGCAGTATATTCATGCACCCAAGTACAATGTGTTAGTTACCAAGGCCCATTCAATCAAAGACATTACACAAGTCCTTGAACAGAAACAAGGGCTTCTCTTAGATCTTTATTCCCCCAAAAAAATATATATATATTACCAAAACTGTGTTATCCTCAATAACATGGATTAACTCCATCATGATGGGTTGGTAGAATATGAAGAACACGAGTTTTTTCACTAAGATCGTAGAATATGTAGAACTATGCAGAGTCCAAATTATTAACCATGGATGTTTTTCTCCCTATCTGCAAAGCTGTGATGAACCAAACTGCATTAAATTCATCACTAAGTTATTGATTCTCCAACCTGAATGAATCTAATGTAAGAATATTACACATGATTTTTCTATCAACACAGATTTCAGCACATCGTACAACACATTTTGGTTCATGTGGTACCCTTCTTTAGCAAAAGATATATTAGTGCTAAAATGCACCACTGCCAGATAAGAAACTTGGTTGCAAGCAGAACCTTATCCTAGCTGAGCGACGGATGTCATACAGGCTACATACTGTGTAGACATAGGATTACTTAGTTAGTTTTCCTACAGTGGTTTCTCTTTCTCTCAGTTGTGATGTAAAAGAAATTGAAAGAGATTAGCTAGCAAAAGAAGTGGCCCTATTCTGCAGAGGATGACCCTTCTATTCTTCTTTTCACTTCATTTAGCTTAGTAACCAATTATAAACAAACAAAAATTATGAAAAAAAATTAACAAAAAACGTCCTAATATAACTGAAACAAAGAGAAAAGAATTAATTTTCACATTAATCATTTATTCTGTGTGGTCAAGAATAGTGAGAGTACAACAAACCAATGTATCATACCATGCGAAAATTGAAGAAAAAGGATAATTAACCTGAGTTTTGCGAACCCAGTCATATTGCTCACCCATTTTAACCTCATATTTTGGTATCTCTTTTAATCCTATGGAATCAGCAGCTTGTGAGATGCACACATCCACATCTTGACATTCAGGAAATATGGAGTCCATGCAAATCTACACGGAAAAATCATTTGCAAAATCAAAAAAAAAAAAGTCCTTTCTGTTTTTAAATTTCTTCCTGTTGCAGCCAATATCCATTTGCATCAAAATTAAAGGATTAGAAAAATTATAGCTTACTGCATATGAAATAAAATATTTGAAGCCTTAAGAAAAGGTCTCGCTAGAATAGAAAAAACACTTTTTTGCATTTTCAGTTGTAATAAAAGAAAATCAGATTTTTAAAGTATCATAATACTAACAGGTAGATCAAACATAAAGGCAGATATAGCTCCCCAGGTTGTCACAGTGAATTATCAATATTTAAGTTGTTTATGGTGGGTGCAGATTATTGTGTTGAATTCTCATTTTTACTGACCACTTTTAGCTGCATGCTGAGTGAAGCATGGAACTTCAAATTACCCTTGCCAGGCATATAAGTTGTTGTGCAGGTAACATAATGGCAACAGATGCATGTGATGTAAGCCAAAGGCGTATTTAGTGGCAAGTTTATCTCTTGATGTTGAAGAAATTAAAACTAAAAGTTCAATTACAAAAATTATTCTCTAAAAAGAGCAGTAAAGTAACCTCATTAGAGTTGTCAAATTCATCTTGTTGATCAATACTGACAGAACTTGCACCAAAGCATAAAAGAGCTTCTGAAAGCATATCCTGAACAACACAAAACCAGGTAACAATTAAAAAATTTCCAGAAAATCATAAAAATAATTTAGACAATGGGACACTCACTGCAACTTCTTTATTGGGACAACGAAAGCGAGCAGAAAGGTAAGAAGAAGAAGAAAAAGAGGAGGAGGAACTATAATCAGCAATATCGGTAGCTCTGAAGCAAGAATCATGGTGTGAAGAGGAAGAAGAACCAGAAGAGTAAAAGGACATGGTAATATTTTTGGAGAAGAAGACTAAAGAATTGGATTTTGATTCATATCGACATTTGGGCTTGAAGTTTGAGAGTGTAGAGACAAAGGATGAGCCTCGAGAGAAGGTGTAGAAAAGGTGTTTGAAGAAATGGCTCTTGGACATTTTTTTTCTGCTGCTACTTCTTCTCGTCACAGTATCAAGGTAAACGTTGTTTGGCGCGGGATTGTAATGAATATTTCTATTTGTTTTCTAAAAAAATTAAAAATTAAAATTTTGCACGGAAATTATGTTAAACTAGACGTGAATTTAAATAATATGTATATTTTAAAATAATTAATTAAATAACTTTAATAAATTAAAACAACAATTTAATTAATATAACAATAAGAATATAAAAAATTATTACAATAATTTTGTTTTATTATTTTTCCAGCAATACTATCAGATAGAATTTATCCAATTTTTTTTTAATAGAAAAAGTCACAATGATTTTTAAAAAACTGCCTCTCATTCAAAAAAAGCCCTCATAACAATCCTTTGTCAACGTCCACTTAGAAGGTAGCTTACATGCAACCCAAGAACCTCTTAAACCCCTCAATTCAACAAATTTGAATGGTAGCTCATCAAGAATAAGCATGTGGGCAAGTGAATGTCTAATTGCTCTTGGTCAAATTTTCAAGTGCCTAATGAACCTAGAGGATCTATGTTATCAGCTTCCGCATTTTTGCAAACAGGTTGCAATGTTAAAAGTTGTTGTCTACTGTCTTTATCCTGAGGCATTTTGGTGCAAGTTAATAGGTGATTCCTAAGAAATGATGTGCCATTTTACTTAGAGTGACAGTTATATTTTTTAGCGCAGTAAAGACATCTTGCCTGAAAAGACAACTCCTACTCAGTTTTTTATCTCCTCAAAATGTAGCTATACTTTTGATATGTGCCCATTTCCTTCCTATTCTTTGAAGGTTGAACTGCGTGAGGCTGCTCACTGTTGTTTTTCTCAATGGCTTGAGCTTCCACAGGTGCAGTAGGTTCACCAATAGCAGCTATGTTGTTGCTATTGGGTGTACCTTCATTCTCCATCTATATATCAAAATAAATAAAGCATACAAATTATTAGATTAAGAAGACAACACCGAGCCAAATACATTATACATATATAAAAAAAAACACACATTAAGACTCTGTTTCTTTGCGGAAAATATTTTCTCTAGAAAATATTTTTCTGAAAAAAAATTTTCCAAAGAAAATATTTTTCTATGTTTGGTTGCAACACAAAAAAAGATAATAAATGAGAAGATAAGACATTGAAAAATAAAAGGGAAGACAATAAATGAGGAGAAAATGCATTGGAAAAAGTATTGGAAAATGTTTTCCCATCCTTCAAATGGGAAATCATTTTCCCTTGTTTTAAAGTAATTTTCCTTTGACTGGTATATTATTTTCCCTAGGTAATTCAAACATTGGAAAATAAGAGAAAATATTTTTCAGAAGAATATTTTCCGCAAACAAACGGAGCCTAAATTACATAAATAAAACAAAGAAAATAATAAATATTAGTATATTACATAAATAAAAAATTATTTACTTATTTTTAATAAATAAATGATTAATAGAAAGTAATGAAATAAATAAATATTATGTATATTACATAAAGCCGATAAAAATTTAATATAAAAATATTAATATATAAATATTAGTATATTTACAGAAATAAAAAAATATTTCTAAAATAAATTAAGAAATTAATATAAAATTTTTTAAAAAATACCAACCAACTAATTAATAATATTAGTATATTTTTTAGATCAATAAATCAAAAATGTAAATTTTTTATTATATGCTATTTAATATTTAGTGTTCATCACAGATCGAAAGAAAACCAAATTTTTTTCAGATAGAAGAAAACAACATTGCATAACAAAAAATAGCTTTCTCTTTTTCACAGATCCGCAACATGCAAGCTTTTTTTCACATAATATAACACATGCAACCATAGATTTATTTAAAAAAAAAAAAAACATATTACCTTAAGATCACAAAATGTTCCTCTTATTCATAGCGTTTTTCACAAAAGAAATTTGTCTACATAGCTTCCACCTTTAGGCTTTAGATAACTTAGATCTCAATTTCAAAACGCATTTAACCAAGCTTTCACCTTTCAGATCAAATAGATCTCAGAGATCTATTAGATTCCACCATCATCTAATACGAGAGAAAAACAAAAGACATTAATATTAGCCATAGAAATCAAAGAACTAATTTAAAACACAAATAATATAAGTGAATTCGAAATAGAACTTAACTTACACAAGAGAACAACACAAAAATACATAAAAAGGAAGGAATGAGAACACAAATCATTATGGAAACAAAAACCAAAAAGATTATATCAGAACAAATGGGAAGGGATCAAATGGGAGCAGGAGTTGAGGGATGAGCAATATTAGGGTTTGATTTAGAGATTTGAGAAGACAATCGATTAGGATTAGACACACAGAAGAGAAGAGATTGAGAGAAAAGGTAAGGCAGTGGCAGGTTAAAAACAGAAGGGGTGTGTGAAAATGAGAGAAGTAGGGTTTCTGAAGAATAAGTGGTTTATATACGTAGGGTTATAACCCTACATATCAAAAATGACGTCATTTCCTTAAGTAAGGAAACTTCGGTAATTCGGCCGATTTGATTTATAAATTTCTCAAACCAAACCGCAACTTGACTACCGAAATCATCTACTTTCCCCACTTGAACCGCTTCGCCTTCATCCTTCTTCCGCGCCGGTCTCGCATCTTC
This sequence comes from Mallotus japonicus, assembly GCA_949634005.1. Lineage (NCBI taxonomy): Eukaryota > Viridiplantae > Streptophyta > Magnoliopsida > Malpighiales > Euphorbiaceae > Mallotus > Mallotus japonicus. The sequence goes on from CATIWK010216425.1 coordinate 11,262, forward strand.
GGTTCGATTTTGATCGGCAGGTTCGGTCCGGCCGATTTTTGCACACCCCTAAATGTAGGTAGGAATGGCCTAAACAACTAATTTTATGAGAACCTCTTTACCTCCTACAGACAACAAATTTTCTTTCCACCCCATCATCTTCTTCATAATTTTTTCTTTTAGAGCGAGATTGAAAAATAGCTTTCTTTGATCTACCAAAAAGAGTAGGTAACCCCAAGTATTTTGGAAGATGGCTAATCTCACAAACACCTAACAATTCTATAACATGCTTCCATTATGCTTCCTTAACTCCTTTGCTAAAAGAAATTTCTGATTTATCAATATTCACAACCTTACCAAATGCTGATTCATAAATTCTCAAAATATTTAGAACTTTAAGGCTTTCCGTTCGATTAGCCCAAAAAAAATAAAAGGCTATCATCCACGAAAGAAAGGTGTAAAATGAAAGGACTTTGCCTGCAAACTTTAACCGGATGAATTTTCTTTGCGCCAACAGCCTGTCTGATAAGAGCCGATAATCCTTCACCACATTAGAAGAAATAAGTAAGGAGAAATTCAATCTCCTTGATGAAGTCCTCTTGTTGGAATCAAGTGACCTTTGGGAGCCCCATTAACCAAAAAGGAAAAAGAAACGGATTATCAAAAGGTTTTTTGTATAGGCTTTGTTTTGAATAAATTGTTGCTTGAACTGAATAACTTTGAATAAATTGTTGCTTGAACTGAATAAAAGTTTTTAGTTTGTTTCTTTTAAAATGCTTTGCTTGTGATCTTTCCAACTATGACAATGCCTACTTAGAATCTTAGTGATAATTCAAATTTTGATAATCTTGTCCATTTAATTTTATACATTTATAATTATCATAATTATCACTACAAAATAATCATTGAAAACAATTTTATTTTTATGACTACAAATAATTTTTTAAAATTTTCTACCTTTTTAATACAAATATAAAATTCAATATATTTCTTTTAATGCTAACTACATAAATCTCCAATTTATGTGATAATAATAAGAAATTATTAAATTGGAAATATGATTTATATAATTCTTTTCAGTTAACTTTTTTTTAAAATTTAAATTTAATAAATCAATAACTTGATTATAATTTTTATCTCATTTTTTTTTATATCCTTTGTTTAATTGTTATAGTTATTATACACATTAAGAATATACCTCTCTCTTCAAATTATTGTGATAAATTTTTAAGGTCATATATTTATAAATTATTAATTTATAATTTATTAAAATTATTTAATTATTTATTTTAAAATATTATTAAAATATATATTATATTTACAGTTGACGCAATGTGGAATAGGAGTTTTATAATATAAATATAAATAATGACAATAACAATCATATAATAATAAAACAGCGCTATATGTGTGTGACAATCGAAACCAACAGAAAAGAGGCTGGACGTTGCCAAATCCCAAGACTCTTTTTCTCTGCTTCGAATTATGGTATTCTCATCAAACCCACTTTCTTTAAGCGTTCCGGACCCTGCCTTCGAGTCGTGGCTTCGCGACTCCGGTTACCTCGAGCTCCTTGACCAACGCTCTTCCTCCTCCCCCACCGCCGGTGGCTTCTTCATCTCTCTTTTTTCGCAATTCATTACCCTTCTTTCTCTTTTCACTCTTAACCCATTCTCTAAACTCACTACTAATGATTTCTCGAACCAAACCCCATCTTGGACCAACGTGTTTTTTGGGGATTTTGGGTCTAACTCTTCTTTGCCTGTACTCTGTATGTTTTGCCATCTTTGCTAAGTTTAGTTCTCTTTTGTTATTTTAATTCCTAGTAAATTTTTTTAGGAGATGAATTTACAATCTGAGTGTTCTTGCTTTAAAAATTTGAAGGACTTTGTGTGTGGGAAGTCTTAACAGTTATATTTATTATTCTTCTGTTTAGAAAAAGTTTTGGTTTCTAAAATTTAATTCTTTCAACTGAAAATTTGAAAGGAAATTTTGAAAGGAATGATAATTATATAGCAAATGATATGATTTTGTTACTAGAATTCAATTGATTCTTTCAAAACAAGGCTTCAATTTTGATTAAAGGAGAAAAGAAACAATTAAATTAGGATGTTTGAATGTTTTGCTAGGGATGATTCAACCAGGTGGAGCAGGTCTTGCTGCGATGGTGATTCCCATGTGCTGCAATGGTGATGTCTCAAGGTGGTAAATCGGGCAATGATCTTAGCCGCTTGCAACTTCCAAGGTATTGTAGCTCAAGGTTATTTATTTGGACTTAATTGGATGATGATGATGATGATATAGTGGCGGATGTATGGAGAATGCAATGGTGGAATTTGTGCTCACCACATGTTTGATGAAATGCCAAAGAAGAGATTTTCGTTGTTAATTCAAGATTTCTGAGTTAATTTAGATGTTATTTATTTTTTCTTTAGTTTACTGCTATTTTGATGAAATCAGATAGTGTTCATGCATGAAAAAAATGAAACTTTTATGAAGAATGGTGATGGTTTGGATAGTTCATGAAGGGCAGGTGGTGGTGAATGGTGATGGTTTTAACAGGATGGCGTAAATGAGAAGATAAGATAAGGGATTCAATTGTAAATTATATTTGCTTCCAAATAACAATTTAATCCTTTTTGTATATTTT
>CATIWK010216451.1:0-14226 GCA_949634005.1 Mallotus japonicus
GTATTAGTTTGTATTTAAAATTTAAAATTTTATATTTAAAAATCAAACAGATTTAAATAAAAACAAAATAATTTCTTTTATATACATAAACTATTAAATTATTATAAGATTCATTTATAAATATTTTACAAAAATTTGTATCTATAATGCACTACATTTTGTATATATATGAATCATGAATAATAGTTAAAATTAATAATTTTATTATTAATTTAATTTATATAATTGTACATAATTTCTAATACATATAAAAGTAATTAGAAAATTATAAAACTATAAAAATTAAAAAAATTTATTAATTGATAAATAAGAATAATTTATTTCATAAGATTCATATATAGTATAAAGATATATTTTACATGTAAGTGACTAAGAAAATATAATTATTTTTAAGCAATAAACTTTAAAAATTATTATCCTTTAGATAACGTCAAAAAAAAATATATATATGATTAATTATTTAAATTTCATATAAGCTAAACATTTTAATTTATTTTATTACAAATTTATAAATTTATTTTAATTATATTATAGATAAATAATATTACTTTTCCAAATATAATATTATTTTTTATATTATTCTATAATTATATCGTATGTTTACTTTTTTCATATAAGCATCCCTATTATAAATATGCGAATATTTTTAAACAATTATTCTTATATCAGTATTCATTTTTTTTATAATGACTCTTATTGTAATATATGTCTTGTATGAATTATTATTAATATTACATATTATTTAGTATTGACAATTTACTCTATTCATATTATAATAATTTGTATATTTTATAATTAAAATTAAAATTAATTTTATATTTAATAAATATTTTAACCACGTGCATTGCACGTGAGAAAAAAACTAGTATATATAAAGAGGTGCTGGACGACGACAGAGGTGGTGGTGGTGTTAGTTTTGATGAGTGGTGGCAGAAAGAGGAAGATGTTGCGGTGGTAGTGGAGTCTCCAGTGTTGGCTACAGGTCTTCATTAGTGGTAGCGATGGTTGAATCGGTGGTGGTGGTGGCTCAGATGCAGTGGTGGTCATCGCTTCGCTACTATTTGTGGTAAGAGAGAATTTTTTTTTATTGGTTTTCTTCTTTCTGCCGAAAGAGGAAGGGGGCGGTTTTAACCCTAAAATTCAATGACGGACCAATCCATCACTGATATATCACTGAATTTTAGGGCTTTTCTACCAATAACCACTTTACGACAGATTAAAAAATTCATCACTATTTAACAACTGCATTCAGTCCATTGTTAATTAGCGACGGATTATCCGTTGCTAATTGGTGATTGATACATTGGTGCCTAACAACACTAAAATTACCGATGGTTTTAGTTTTTCATCATTAAATCCGTCTCTATTAACTCTACATTTGCCCGGTATCCCTTTCCCATCTCTAATCCGACATTAATCATCGATAGATTTTTTCCGTCACCAAAATTCGTTTTTATTTTGCCTATTTTTAGTAGTCACACACATTAAGCACCTTTTAAAAATTTTTCATCTCTAAACTTGTGTTCACAAGTCAAATTGTTGCATTTTAAGTTTTTCTTTTTTTTTTTTTGTTAATTTAGTCCAATTAAATACCAATTTGAAAAGACATTATACAGTTTTTATTAAAAATAGTTCAATCAATTAAAAATTAATATTTTATTCTTTTAATGCCTTTAAAGTAAAAAATATATATTTTATTTCCAATAAATAAAAAAATTCAATTTATTTTTTTTATGTTAAGGAATATTTTTAATAATAATTGAAAATAGTGAAAAGTATACTTTTTGCTTAAAAATTATTTAAAACATCAAAATTAAAAATTTTAAAAATAATATTAAAAATATTTTTCATATTTTTGATATGTGGTATGCTTAATTAGTTAATGGTGAGCCAAATTTGAATTTTCAATTTTCAATTATTTTTATACTTGTTGGTATTTTTTTTATTGTAATTTATAATTATTAGTGTTGAAATGTTTTTATTAATCTTGTAAGTAATCATACTTATATTTCATTGACTCCCACTACTGAAGATTAAAAAGTTTATATTCAGTACTTAAGAATTGAGAGGGAGGTATCAAACTCAAGATTTCTACATCGTAGAGTAAAATTCTACCATTATATTGGACACTTTATACTGAATTAGAATTTACTTATACTTTATTAACTTTATTAAGCATGTCAAATATAGTAAAATATATAAAAATATATTTTTAAATATTCATTATTAAAATTTAATATTTTTATTAAATTTTTAATATGTTTAAATTATATTTTATCAAGTATTAATTATAAATAATGAAATAATAAAATTATGAATGATAAATAATTTACCTATTAATAATAAAATACTAAAATTTACTAATTTGAACTAAGAGATATTTTTACCTTTAAACTAATATGTTTAAACAAAAATAAAAATATTAGTTTTAAATTCATTTAATTTATTAAATAATTATGTAATGAAAAACATACAACATATTTAAATTTTGGTAATTTATTTTTTTTAATAAGTTTAGGCACTAAATATTTAAAGAAAGTCCTTAATGTGTGCAAAAACAAAAATACGAGGACTAACAACATAGTTAAAGTTTAAGGATTTAATGCAATAATGTTTAAAAATTTAAGGGTTTGAAAATGGATTTTTCCATATTCTTATACGAGAGTTTAATATTTTAACAATGAATAAATATTTCTAAATGAGACTTTTGTATTCTTAGTAATGGGTATATTGAGTTATTAGGCTCTTGTTACAATATAAACATTTGTATCTATACAAATAAAATTAGAACCGTTAGATTAATTTTTATTTAATTACAACCATTGATTATCTTTGTGTATCAATACCTATGATATGCATCAATGGTTAGGATTAAATAAGTATTGATCTGACGATTATAATTTGATTTGTATAGATACATACGTTTGTACTGAAGAAGGACTCGAGTTATTAAACTAGTAATTAATATTAAATAATGATATGAATAAGATAATAACATGAAAAATCAAAATCAATTAAAATATGAAAAATGGCATTTAAAAATACAGTCTAGAGAATATTTTGTCTGCTTTATAATTTAAAAATACAGTCTATTTATTCAATTATTTCAGAGTATAAATTAAATAAAATAATTTAAATTAATTAATTAAATAATTTTAATAAAATAAAAATTATAAATTATAAGTTTTAACACAAATTTCAATTGTAAAAAAAAAATGATGTAAATGGAAAGAAGCGCTGAGAAAATTAGGAATAAATATAATTATACTAAACCTAAAGGGTGTAATTGCAAAAGTATTCCACCAAATCCGTAAATTACTTGGGAGAGTTCAGTCCACACAACACAACGGCTACTACGTAAAACGGTAACCTCAACGGTCTAAAATTTTCAAATTTAATTCCTTAATCACAAGCTTTTCTTCATATTTCGCTGCGTATCTTAGCTCTCTCTCTCTCGCCTTCCCTCGTTAATTCTTCTTCTGCTACGACTATCACTTCCTCTAATACGCAGAGAGCAACAGGACTTGAAAGGGTTCTCGAAAAATGTTGCAAGAGATGTGGAATGCTCCTCCTGGTTTTAGACCAACAAAATCTGCTCCAACTTCACCAGCAAAGCCTCTTGGTGTTTCGAGAACTCGCTCTGAGTCATTTCATGCTATTCATAAAGTTCCTGTTGGTGACACTCCTTACGTTAGAGCCAAAAATGTTCAAGTAAGCTTCTTAATTTCTGGGTTAATTTGGGATTTTTGTTTTCTTTTGTTTTTAATTGATGTTATTGTTAATGGGTTTTGTTTGATCAGTTAGTTGAAAAGGATCCAGAGAAGGCTATTCCATTGTTTTGGGCAGCCATTAATGCTGGAGATAGAGTGGACAGTGCTTTGAAGGATATGGCTATTGTTATGAAGCAACAGAATAGAGCTGAGGAGGCTATAGAAGCCATTAAATCGTTGCGGAACAGATGCTCAGATCAAGCACAAGAATCGCTTGATAATATTCTATTGGACCTTTACAAGGTCTCTGACTAATCCCGATTGCATATTCGTAATGTATTTTGTGTTAAAAAAATGGGTTTGTTTTGTGATGCTTGATTTGAATTTCTTGTAGAGATGTGGGAGATTGGATGACCAAATTTCATTATTGAAACACAAGCTTTTCTTGATTCAACAAGGGCTTGCTTTCAATGGCAAACGCACAAAAACTGCTCGATCTCAAGGGAAAAAATTTCAGGTGTCCGTAGAACAAGAGGCGACTCGTTTACTGGTAATAATGTGTTTTCTTGCAGGTTTTGTATTTCCTAAATTTCTCTAAATATTCTATTTGTGCGTGCTTGAAATTGATTAATTTATTTATTTTTTCAGGGAAACTTGGGATGGGCTTTGATGCAGCAGAACAACTATGTAGAAGCAGAAGACGCATATAGAAGGGCACTTTCAATTGCGCCTGATAACAACAAGATGTGCAATCTTGGTATTTGTTTGATGAAGCAAGGGAGAATCTCTGAGGCTAAAGACACATTGAGAAGAGTGAAACCAGCAGTTGCAGATGGGCCAAGAGGAGTAGATTCTCATCTGAAAGCATATGAAAGAGCACAACATATGCTAAAGGATCTTGAATCCGAAATGATGAACAAAGGAGGAGACAGGGTTGAACAGAGTAGACTGTTCGACGCATTTCTTGGTTCTTCATCAATTTGGCAGCCTCAGCCTTGCAGAGATCATAACATTTTACAAACAACAACAAACTCAAGCAAATTATTGCATGATGATTTTTCTGACGAGAACGTGGACTCGAATATAGTAACAAACCAGATAATGTTTCCTCAGCAGAAAACTATCAAACAGTTGCAATTTGCTCCTTTGCTGAACTCACTGAATGTGGATGCACCTCCATTCTTTTCCTCGAAATCAGTAAAAGAGCCAATTGGGAATAATTTCCATGAGACCCTTAAAAGAACAAGATCAGGAAATGCTGCTGATTCAAACAGAAAGAATCAAATGGGACTGTTTTGCAATATGCCATCAGTGGAGCCTGAAAAACCTGAAACCAAGTCAAGAAGAAGACTATCTGATGAAACAGCGGATGGGTTGTCTGATTTGTTGCCAGACAACAAGGACTTTGAGGAAGCCATTATTGCTGCAGTTTTGGGTCCGACAAATGAAGCAGGAGGAGGAGAGAAGCAGCAGCCAGTTGACACTGGCAACAGCAGCAACAACAACAACACCACCTCTGTCATCATTCAAACAAAGATTGAAAAGAGGCTTAAGGTTTTTCAAGACATCACTCTCTCTCTCAGCCCAAAAGCCTGATTGAGATTTAGCCTAATTTAATAATTAGCTTTAACTAATTTAATTTTTTAAGAGTTACATAAAATCTAGGTTGGAGATGAACTTGTTCTCCTTAACCTTAGTAGTGTTCTTGCAGTAGAAATGAGTACACTTTGGCGGTACCTAGTTGAAGTAGTAGCATCCTATTTGTACTTTTGGGGGTTTTTCCCACAACACAAGCAAATTGTTTCCATTTTATTTATGTAAGCCTCTTAAAATAAGGCATCATATTTTATTAACTTGGAAATAATCCGATTGTTTTACACACATTTCAATGCTATGGAGATGAATCGGTTATTTATCTATCCCCTTATTAGTCTGGTTGCTATACAGGAACGTTCACATTTGATGTTAGAGTAATGCGTCCATTTACTATTTCAAGCAAATGGCAGCAGTATTCACATGAATCTTTTGTGAACTTCGTAGTAGTAACCTAGGGCAACCACAGCTGCAGCAGCTAAAGCACTCTTTGCAAATAGTGCGAAGCATTTTGAAACTAATGTTGCTTTGGAAGGTGGGGTGAATCCCAGCTCTGATAGTTTCTTATGAGAGACTCTATAGTCTGCAAAAAATGCATCCTCATCCTGCCATAACAATAAAACAGTTTTTCCAATTAATTATCTAAATAATCATAACCAAAACTTGAAACAACAACATGGCACATTTTGGTCTGACAATTTACCTCTGCATATAGCTGAACATAGGGTCGGAACCTAGGATCTTCAACTAAAGCCTCATCTGTTGGGAGTTTTAATAGTCCCCTTGAATGTGCTTCCAAAAGCTCCCTAGATTATGTTGATAATACATTATTATGCATATTCAATTTCCAATTCTTATAGCATTTTAACAAGAACGTAAAATAACAGGAAAAAGGGTTTTTTCCTACTTGAAGTAGGAGTTATCAAACTTCAAAGGGTCCTTCGTCCAAGCTCCTTCAAAGCCTGATCTTTCCCTGTGTGCTTTTCCCTATAAAACCAAGTTGAAGTGAAGTTGGAATCAAGTTAGAGTTTGTTTGAGTGTAGAACTAAAATTTATACACAAGTTGGTTTCCAAAGGGAGATTCTTGTCTACACCCAAAAGTATTACACTTGACGGTTGGACGAGTGATAAATATTCTAAATGTTTTACATTTTACCAATAAAAATTTAACACATATATATGTGTTATAAATCTAACAATTGGAGGTAATCCATCTGGAATAGGCGAAAAGAAAAATTACCAATGTATGACCACCAGAGAGTACCACAATGTCTTTGTCTGAAAGACCCATGCGATAAAAGACATCTCTTAGATGAGATGCATCTGCAATACACATTGAATCAGGAAAAAAACAACTAATTTTTCAATAAAAGTAACAAATTATTTCATTTTCCATGTACTAAACTCAAATTGCAATTGGAGACAGACCTTTTCTTGCATCAGGAAGACGCCCCTCTTCAGGAGATTGAGATGAATCCTGAGAGAAAAAAAGAAAGTTACTAATCATGAACTGCTTGGTAATTGAGAAATATTAAAATGCTCCCATCAGCGTATACCTTTCTGCCTGGAACAAAATCAATACTTGGACCTCCAGTGACCTCAACTGCAACAACCCCAGCAAGCTAAAAACCAAAAAAAAAAATTGATTTAGATATAATTAAGTTAAACATAAATCATTCATTCTTTTGAAAATTTAACATTTGATTCTAATTATAACATTAGGAGAGCTATTAGTTTATCCAATGCCAAGTTTTGATTATGATCAAGTTAATAATCATTAGACAGAATTTGAACCAGTATTTATTTATTTATTTATTTATTATTATTTTTTGCATTTGGCATCTAGTAGCCATATGAGCTCCAACCATATAAGAGGGCAAAACTCTTCTGGCACTTGTTTATCTATACATATGACTCGAGCTCAAAACCTTACTTAAAGAAACTAAGCTTCTCTGCATTTGGATCAACAGATGTTGATAAGAATTAATACATTCATTAATCATCCACCATAATGTTTCTCATCTTTCTAGCAGAAAAATCCTATTGTACATTGATTAGGAAGCATGATATTAAACAATCTTGAAATAAATAAATATAATCACCTGATAGAGGTCAGCATATGAAATTTTAGGATGTTTGGCCTTGATTTCCTCTGAAATAGGAAACAACACCAATTATAAAACGAAATTTCTTTTTTTTTTTTTTTTTTTTCCCTAAAGAAACTAAAAGATTCAAATACTAAAAATATACGAATAAAGGCTCACCACACCAATCAATTGCGATTTTGAGACCATTATTAGCTTCATGGTTGTATTCTATCTCATTCCTAATAGAACCATTAGGCCCTCCTGTCTTTTTTTTTGCATCATAAGTTCCAGCATCATGCCACCTGCACACAATATCAAGAAAAAATAAATAATAAAATTTTGATGCTTTCAGCACTGTGAAGTCCCAAAGCTATATTTGAATAGGCATTTACGCAAGACGAAGCATAAGAGGAGCACAGCTTTTGCTGGAAATAAGAGCGCGAAGGTCTCTACGAGCCTTCTCTATCTCTTTCAAGTAATCTGCATTCATGTCTTCAAGAAAAATGTAGATGAACAACAACAAGAACAAGAATATATGAACATCTACAACAAAGACCCAGCTGTGTGCATGGGTTACAAGTATGATTTCTTGCCCATATATACAAGAAAAGATTGCAAATAGAATTGGGATTGAAGAATAGAATAGAATCAAAGCATAGGATTGATTAATCTTTAATTGATTGAAGAAGAGAAACGAAGGTAAGCAAAGGATTGTGTTTTCTTTTCTGAAGTGTTTGGAGGGAAAGGTAGACTTGTACTAGACATTTATGAATAAAAACAACATGCAATTCTAAGGAGCGTGTATTCGACGTGCTTTCTTTTTTTTTATAAGAAAAAAAAATTACATAGGTTCCAACTTTTTAATTTTTATTATTTAGTGTTTAAATTATGTTTTTGCATTTAAATATTTAAATATACATAAAAAAATTTAAAATGATGTTTCTAGCAGATTTTATAAGTTAAAATATTTATTTATCTTATTTTAAATAATAAATTAATTTGAATATTTTATATTTAATAATTTCAATGTATTATATGATTATTGAAATATTTTTTTAATAATATTTTACAGAGAAATGTGTTAAAATTAGAATATGTGGAATTTTTTTTCCGGTTTGTGGTTCACGTTCTACTGATAGCGCGTGTGAGGTGAAGCTTTTTTTTCTTTCTTTCTTTCTTTCTTTCCATCAGAGTTTGGGCCTTAGCTATCTACGGGAAATGATTGTCATTATTTTGGGCCAACCCAAACTTTTGTTTAGGCCATCTTTGACCCAAATAAGCTCTCTATATATATTTTTTCCCCTTAATTTAGTTAATTTCTTATAAATTATACATTTTTTACTACATATATGATTTAAATAATAATATTTAATTTATCAATGATAGTTGGATCAATTAATAGAGACTGTTGTTATTTTGAGCAATGGCGTATGCAGTCGAGTAAAATTAGTTGTTGAAATACGTTTGCCACCTTTGTAATCTTATCCATATTGAGTCGGATTAGTTAAAATTTAGTGAATTATTAATATCAATTATCTGGACCAATAATAATAATATTAGAACATAACATATAACTATAAAATATAGAGTTTACACTAAATATAAGTTTGAATAGTCTCTAACTAACAAAATAAATATAATTCTTTGATCCAAATAAATTCAAATATAATTTTTCCTTAATTTAGTGAATTTCTTAAAAATATAAAATATCTGATTTAAATAATAAGAATTAATTCCATATCATAACATATAACTAGAATTCACCCTAATTATAATTTTGAATAGCCTATAACTAACACAATGAATATAATATAATTCTCTGAGTAAGCTCAAAAATAATTTGTAATAATAATTTTTATTAGGTTCAAAAAAATAATTTGTAATAATAGTCCTTGCATATGTAATAATTTTTGGTGATGAGAAACATAGCGGGTCCTGGTGTCTTAATTTATTCTAGGGAACAAATGTTTAATCTACCCTCAGTACTATGCTTATTTAGCTTTTTAAAATTTTTTATTTAAAAATAAATTTCATATTAATATTAAAAATTATTTATTTCATAAAAGTATTTTAACTTTTAAATTCAAATGGACAAAATTAGTCTTAATTCGTTTTTATTTTATTATTAGCAATATAGCTTGTAAGAATATATTATCTTTATTTAATTATGAATTTCTCTAAATTAAATTACATGTATAAGCCAAAATAATTCAATTAAAAAAATTAAATTTAACTATATATAAAAATAAAAATAATCTTTTATGAAATAACATACAAACTTTAGTTAATATTATTTAAAATTTTAGATATTTAGTAAATAATCTATATTGAAAAGAAGATATATTTTTTTGAATTAATGGGTTAATTGTAATTAAATTATATTTTTAATTTTGGTAAACTAATGCATAGAATTTTAATTTTTTATAATTTAATACAATACTTGAAAATTTGGTCAAATCTTCATGACATGGCAATTAAAATAGTCTAAATTGGTCCATATAAGCATCACATAAAATTTTACCTTAACATGCATTTTAGTTCTCATGTAACGTAACAGAAGAAATCTTGAAATGGCGTGGATATAAGTTAATTTTTCACATCTTTTTCATCAACCTATATGAGAATATATATATATATATATATATGCTTTTGAAAATGGTGTCGTCTGTTTTCAACATTTTTTTTTTGTCCATGCGTTCCCTTGAAAACGACGTCGTGTTTTATTTCCTTCAACTGTCCACTCTCTATTTTCCATTCATAGCCTCATTCTCAAATAAAACGCCGTTGTGTGATATGGCCAAACCATCTTTTCCCCTTATCCTTTGCTTTTGATGCCCTATTCTCCTCCTTCCTCTTCATTCTACCTATTTCCATTCTTTCCTTCCCAGTGGCCGCCTCCTTCCTCTATGCTTCTTTACAGCCTCCCTCCTTATTTTGTCTTTGCTTTAACTCTTTCTCTCTATCTGCTCTCTCTTATCTCTTAGTATTTTTGTTTTGTTGTTGGGCAATGTCCCTTTTCACTTTTCCTCCGATCAATTTCGCCTGTTTCTATTTTGGGTTATTTCAATTTTGACCCTAATTTTAGGCAAAATCTCTGCGTGATGGCTTTGTTTCGAGGAGAATGCATTCAGTAGCACATGCTCTATTTTATTCATCTTCCTACGTGATTTTTTTCGGAGGAAGGATCTATGCAGATTGTTTGACGCTTTGATTTTCCTGAAGTCCTTGAGGGACTGCATTTTTTTAGATTTTTTCTTTTATTTGTTTTGTTTGCTATTTTTGTCTTTTCTGTGCTATTCGGTTGCATGTTCCATTAGTTATCTGTTTGTAGAGTTCTTTGTTTTTTTTTTCCTTTTTTCCCCTTGCATGTTACTGGCTGTGTTCGTTTTGCATTATGTTGGTTCTTGTAGCTTGATTCACATGTTCATACATGTTTAGACTGTCTCCATGTCTTGAATTGTTTGCGAAATTGGGAGTGCATTTTTTGCATGTTAGATTTTTCCTAATTGAGTTTCTGCTTATTCTATTTGTGCATTTTTTGCTTTTTGAATTCGGGTGTTTCCAGGGTTTCAAAATTTTTTAGATTCTTACGTAATTCATTTATTTTCAATTAGCTATTGAATTGGACATTTTTTTTTTGCTTTTCCTGAAGCGTTGTCTTCTATTTTTTTTGCTCATGTTCACCTATTTTAAGTGGTTTAATTTTGATGTTTTATATAGTTAGAATGAGTTTTCAAAATGTAGTATAGTTTTGATGTTTTATTATATGGTTAACAGTCCAAAGTTTACATTTTTTTTTAGTTTTTTTGGTTCCTCTCTGAATTTTATGTGTGAATGTGTTTGTTTGTTGTGCACTTAGGATGATGTGCTCTTTTGGTTTGCTTTTAGGTTAAATGCTTGGGCTGTTTAGGGGGTTGTTTCTTGTGAAAAAAAATGTCTGTTAAGTTGTTTTTGTTTTAGCTTGATGTGCTTTGTAGCTTTGCTCTATTTTTGATCCACTGATAGATTTGGCCCATTTAGCTGATTGTAGGCGGCGAGATTTAGCGCTCGTCCAAGTGTTTGGCGACCACAGCACTATGTGGGCTTAGGGTCACTAGGAAATACAACAGGGGCTTATAGTCCAAGTCAAAGATGGGAGTCGCCACTCGAATGAAACCCGGGACACACTTTACAGCAATTGGATCCCACGAAGGGCCCTTAGAAGCCGTCCCCAGAGATTGGGTTCGAAAACTGGGTATGGGCTTTTGGAATGCCCACCCAACCTTACAGTTGGCCTCCATTGCATTTTGTGCTTTATTACCTTTAATCATTTAATTATTTCCTTTATTTTACATGTAATTTGCAATTTCCTCCAAACAAGTTCCAATTTTACAATTAAGTCCAAATATATTAATTAAATCATTTTTCATGCAATTTGATGTGATTCACAACATTCGCAATTAAATTAACAAAAAAGAAATAAAAATGAATTTAAGTATGCGTGCAAAAGAAATGAGGGGAGGAGAAAAGATTACAATCCTTTTAATCACACAAGATTGCAAAAATAAATAAAAAGACTAAAATAAGATAAAATAAGTAAATCTAAAGGTTCTATAAATTTAAATAGTTATTTGGTGATTAACCATCACCCTAATTTATTCCTGAAAAAGTCAAATTAATTAGCTCCTCAAATAAAAACCTACAAAAGAAAAATCACCAAGTTAATTTCTTAAAATAAAAATTGAGCAAATAAAGACATAATTAATTAATAAATATCAAGGCAATAAAATAAAATAAAATACTGGAATGGTAAACAAAAGAAATACAGAAATAAAAACCCACAAAATGCATAAAAACAAATAACAAAATCAATATTAAAATAGACATAAATTTAACAAATGTGCAAAAAAGAACAAACCTAAAATATTGATGAGTGCATACCCCTAATTAAAAAATTTTTTTAAATCAAGTGAACACAAAACATAAACTGCACAAAAATGGAAAAATTACATCCAAAAGACATGAAATAGACAACATTAAACATTTTAAATAAATAACATAAACTAAAAATGAACAGAAAGAAAAGGAAATGGCGTCGCCTGATCATTGAGGCGTCACCTTAGGCTACTGAGGCAATGAGACATCGCTTTAAGCCATAGAGGCGATGCCTCTTTGATAATGCGTCGCCTTAGTTCTTATTTAGAACAGCAACAAGCTAAACTCTTTTCCTTTTAAGTTTGATGTAGAGTTCAGATGATTATGAAATGGACTAAAAACATACAAGTTTTAATGACTAATATCAAATAGATACATTTTATATATATATAAACCCATTTAAATAAACAAAAAAAAAAAGTAAAAACTACAAAATTAACATAAACTAGGAAGCCTTACTGCTTTAGATTAGTTTGATTCCCTAACTACAGCCCTCAGAATTGAGTTTTAGTTTGGACGATGTTTTGAATGCAAGGTCAGCCTCTTGTCTTATGAAAATTGGACCTTTAAGCCTTCTTCTTCTTCCTTTTCTTGCTTTCAGCTCACTCTTCTCTACACTCCTTCTAGTTTCTTTCTCTCCTTTTCCTTTTTTTTTCCAACATCACCAATGGCCTCCCCCCCTTTTTTTTTCTTCCTTTAATTCCCATAGGAGCTTCACTTTCTCTTCCTCTTCTGTTGGTAACGTTCTCTGTTACTTTGAAGAACGAGCCAACATGCGCATAAAATTTCGGCTTTGATGTTTCAGTCATTTCCAATTTAATTTTAAAAAATAGAACCACAACACTAAGGCGTTGCCTCTTCGAAGAGGCATCGCCTTAGCGATTCCCCATTTGCCTTAACTACTGTGGCGACGCCTCATCTATCAGGCGATGCCTTAGTAGTTCTGTACTGAGGTGCTTTTTAATGGGCTTTGTGGGCCTTTGTTCCATTTAGGCTTAACTTCCAGTCCATTTTCAAAAAAAGCTTGGGCAGAGCCTTGCATTCGGCGCTTATCACTTCTCATCATCGGGCTTTTGTTGTGGGTCGACCAAACCCAAGTGTCAATACTGATGCTTGGGGGATTTTAGGGAAGTCAGAGCTCAAGGTTTTGTTCTATTCCTTTTTTGGTCCCATATTAATTCGGTTTATAGTTTATAGTATTTTTTCCTTATATGTGACATATGCTTTTAAGAACGTTGATGCAGATAAAAAGACAAATCATCGAACAGTTTCTCAACTTATGTGTCTAATTTTATATATTATGTATAAACTAAATTGCAATAATGCAAAACTTTATTATAGGATGTTAAATTCACTTGAAAGGCAACTATTAAAAGTGTAGATGTCACGCATGGGTGATGGTATAAAGCATGCCCTCAGTACAAAAACAGCGTGTAGAGTTACAATGAGCAAGTGTGGTGCAATAATTATGGTGTTATTCATGGTCTCCCGATACATTGGTATAGTTCCATATTAAAAAGTTATTTTTTTTGTTACATATTTATTATTTTAGTGTGCTTCTGTTACATAAATTTTTTTAGTTTTTAAGGTACAAATTGAATGCAATTGTTAAGGACGCATATGGAATTGCATCTTTTCTTATATTTGGCTGACTTGCTGCTAATATGATCGGTTTACCAACCAGCACCCTTACAAATAGCGATAAAGATCGCATGTCGGTTCCACCTTTGATAACTCACATTTATGGACTGGAAAGAATTTTTCAAGTTGTTATTAGCAATAAAATTGAAGATTCATACTACCTTTCTTTTAAGGTTGTACATATATTTCGAGATGATAAGCTACTCACTCCAAACCAGTAGGAAAAATTAAAAATAAATCCCACAACTTTGACATTGCTTCGCAGACCTATTTTTGCTGAT
>CATIWK010216455.1:0-10474 GCA_949634005.1 Mallotus japonicus
TTTAGGTAGAATTCTCATAAAACGTGACATCGGGTCGATCCTAAGTTTTGAGTTTTATCGAGTTGTGTTCTAGATTGAGTCGTTCTCTAGAATTCTAGAAGTATTAAATTAGGAATATTATTCTAATAATATTACTATCATTTTCTTAGCTGCGCCGCGAGCTAGGCCGACCGGACCGGGCCAACCGAACCGGAACAGAGGAACGCATTAGTACTGTGAGTTATTATTATATGTATGCATAATACATACATAAGTATGTCACCAGCATCTATATTTTGGTTAAATGTGAATTTTATTATACTTTATTTCATCAAATGTTATTATCTCGATTATTTCGAATTTATGCATTTTCATATACATATTTACATTTGATTATTAAATTGTGAAAATGGATGCTATTCATATTTCATTATGATTTTCATTATTTTTATTTACGATAAATGTTTTTGGAGGATTTCGTAGAACGTGCCGCCTAGTGGGTCATACTAGGATTGTTGCGCAACAATATGTTAGATATTAAGCTGTAAATTTTATTGAAGTGAGAGTATATGAAATGTAATATGAGAATTTAATTATTGAGAATTGTGGGATGAAAGTGGTGTGACTGCTGAAGCTTGATGGACCTGGGGTCTCGGGGCCAATCATGCCGACAGTGAGTGTCACACCTCGTCTCATGTAGCCCGAGATGGATGTTTAAAACCAATCATTCATCAAAGCATTTAAATTAGTTAAAAATATGTTATAATCATAATTATATTAGCTAAAGAATTAAAATACCTCCAAATAAAAGCTTAATAAATTCATGTAATGGAAAATAAAATTTTCCCTGTAAATTGATGAGTTTATGAATAATAACTATAGTATAGGATGACTAAGTAACATTGAAAATCACATATTTTAAAACTATATTGATATTAATCCTTGCAAACTAAAATATAGTAGAGTAAATATTATCAAACTATATAGATGATTAAAAAGCATTTGTTTTATTCACTTGAGCTTTGGATAAGTTCGAAGGCAATAATGGCTTTAAATATTTAAAGTGGATTATAAATTGATTTTAAATACTTTTAGTATGCTGATTTGAATTTTTTAATGTGTTTGATTTAACCAATTGATTTCTGCTTGGAATGTCTATTCATTAAGTATTTTTGTACTCATTTTACTCTGTTTTATAAATGTTTTCAGATATCCAGGCTTGATAGTGGGTGGTTGAGCTAAGAGAGAGTGTATATAGAAGTTCAAATTAAGGTTGGCCAACATCCTTGTCAGAGAAGCCTTGTAGCTTGTTTCTTAATCTTGTTTGTTAAATATTGTAAAAATATTTAAACTGAAGTCTTATAGTGGTGGCTAGGCTTTATGTAAAGCAATTATGTAAAAATGTGTTTTATATTGCTTTGATAATGTTTACTTTACTGTATTTTAGTTTGCAAGGATTAATATCAATATAGTTTTAAAATATATGATTTTCAATGTTACTTAGTCATCCTATACTATAGTTATTATTCATAAACTCATCAATTTACAAGGAAAATTTTATTTTCCATTACATGAATTTATTAAGCTTTTATTTGGAGGTATTTTAATTCTTTAGCTAATATAATTATAATTATAACATATTTTTTACTAATTTAAATGCTTTGATAAATGGATGGTTTTAAATGTCCATCTCGGGCTACGTGAGATGAGGTGTGACAATAACTTTCAGCAAAGTTTATTAGTTATCTCTCTCATCGTCTCTTTCTTTCTTGCTGCTCATCCTCTTCTTCCTTTTGCAACTTGGTTTTCTTTGGTGATTTTTTTTTCATTTTTGGCTAAAAATCACAAAATTTTTTAATTTTGTTTGTATATTTAAACATAAATACTATATATTTAAGTATAAATCTCAAAATCTGATGAATATTTCCATAGCATTATGGTTATATTTTGTGATATTGGTTGATATATTGGTGTACAATTTTTTCCATTGTTTGTACTTTGATATGTTCATTGGAGCAGAATAATGATAGATAAAGCTGATGTTGTGGTAAAAATTTGAAGAATACATTCATATTATGCTTCGGTTTGGCATTTTTAGTACATCTAGGAGGGAGATGGCCAATAAAGGTTTTTTATTAGCTTTACCGAAAATATATATATATATATATAGTGACCACTTATATCTTTCGTAATAATGAATGAAATATCATCTTATGTTCAAAAAAATGCAAAGTTTAATTGATTGTATCATCAATTGATCCATTTTAATTTAATAAAATGACATCCTAATAGAAATGTACTTTATCAATTAATTTTAAAACTCATTCGATATTTACATAATTCAATTAATTATTATTTTTATTAGTATTAACATAATTTTTTTTGAAAAGTTATTAACATAATTATATATGTAATAATTAATCAATTATTAATTATTAATTATTAATTATTAAAATAAAAAATCAAACTCTAACTTTTTAGTTCAATTCAATGTTGTATTAGATATTTTCATTTTATATTTAATTAGTGAATGATTATATCGATTTTCTTTTAATTTAAGTAAATATTACTAAAACTTATTCAAAAGAAGCACTAACCTCTTAAAATTTTTTAATTTTTTACTTCCATGCATTGCATGTAATTCAATATAATTTATAAACTTATGAAAAAATTGAGTATTCAGAAAATAGAGGACTTAGACTTCCTGCCAGAGGAGTTGCTGCAAAAGCTAACTTCCCTTCAACAGATGGATATATATATATATATATATAGGCATAATACATATGTAGCCCCTTGAACTTGCGCCACTTGTACTTACATTTTTACCATTTAAAACACTTCAACTTGCCAAAAGCATAACTTTTAAACCACTCGTCGCCCTGGCCCCAAATTGAATAAGCGCATGTGCAACACGCATCTGATAGATGTTCCACGTCAGCATGCCACATATGAAAACGAAAAAGAAAAAAAAACTGAAATGATAAAATCCCCAATTTATAACCTAATTTTCTAATGTAGCACAAAACACTTAGTTATTTGTTGTGTTTCTCTTCTGGTCTGAAGGATGATGGATCTGGCGCTGGCTCTGTGTTTTTTTAGCCACCACCATCGCCGTCGCCTGACTCCTGTGACCTTCACCATCACCCTTCGCCCGACTCTCGTCCTGGCCCTTCACATGGCTTTACAATCAGTTAATAGTGACGGAGAAGATGAGCTGCTTGCTCAACAGAGAAGACAATTGTCACGAGACACTTGCTCGACGGCGAAGACAAGTTGCCAGATGAGCATACTGAGCTAGTGAACTTCCTGTAATATTTGTGGTTTTTGTTTGGGTTTTAAATTGTTGGGATTTAGGGGGAAGTTGTGATTTTTTGAATTAGTTGTTATATGTTTTTGAATTAGTGATTTTTGAATGGGTTTATTTTGGAACAAGGATTTCTGATACAAGATTTCTGAGGAGATAAATGGGTTTATTCCAAGACTTCAGCATGCAAGGACAGAGAGGTTGTGGAGATTCAGGCTTTGATGGTGTCAGGACCACCCAAGTTCAGTAGAAGAAATGGTGCCCAGAATGCAGTAAGCTCAATTCCAGCATCTGCTGCTGCCAAACTAGCTCACTTCCAATCCATTATGTTGCTAACAACTTCAAATCCACATGCCACAGAGATGAGAAAGAAGATTATGACAATGCTCAAAGATTGATCAAGACTTGACAGAATTCAAGGATCGAACAACAAAATGACGAATAAAAAAATAGAAAACATAATGAATGAATGAATGCGTCATAGGCGACTAGGATGATGAACTTTATGGTTAATTAACTTAAGGTGGTGTGCAGAGCAGTGTAGTGTAATTATGCGCTTACTTATAGCTTCCATTGTTGATTTGACTGAGCCTAATTTAATCAGCATTCATCTATGACGACATCTCACACTTCTTTGATAAAGCATTCATATCCATGGCCAACAGCTTCTTTGATAAAGCTCCCGTTCTTGTACCTATTTATCGTAATTGTTACATCCCTTCTTCGCCAAACATTGCCGAAAATCCTGTGTTTTACGTCGACGATTATGTTTCCTATATTTTACGTGTTTTAAGTAATGATCTTGCTCAGGTTTTAAGTAATGTGACTGTCATACATATCTTTGTTAATTGCCCCTTTGCTCAGGATTGATGGTATTCTTCCTCTCTCGGTTTGAATAGGACTTTTAGTCATGATTTTAATGCTTGGCTATCTAATATTTTTGAGACGAGTTGTGTTAATGAAGTTCAGATAGCGGCTATGATTATTTGGAACCTATGGTCCCATAGAAATAGTCCGGTTTGGCGAAGCTGCTCTCTTTCTCCTGCCCAAGTTGTTCAGAGATCCCTGTCGCAGCTCCAGCAGTGGTCTCTTACTCAATAGATTGACCCTAAACAGATGGAGGGATCAATTATTTCTTTTGCTATTAAATGGTTAAAGCCTCCCATAGGATTCTGGAAATGCAATGTTGACGCAACAGTATTCAGTAGTCATTTTCAAAGAGGATCGGGTATGATTATTAGAGATCATAATGGCTCTTTTGTCTCTGCTGCTGTGTAGGTACAAGGCCCTTTTCATAGTGAATCTTTGTTGGTAGAGGCTTTGTCCTTGAAGGAGGCGTTAAGTTGGACAAAGAGCTGGGTTATCAAAATGTAATGATTAAATCTGACGCTCTTGGAGTAGTCCAGCTTTTGCATTCCCCTTCCTCTGATATTTCTTGTATTGGGTTGGTTATAGAGGATTGTAAGCTTATTCTTAACGACCACGTTTGGGACTCTGTTCCCCCTTCTGTTATTATTAATGCTTTAACATCTGATTTAATATAATCTTCCTTTGAGTTTCAAAAAAAAAAGTAATGAGGGTTTTTTTAATAAGTTGAGTGAACTTCACTGTAGTAATACGCACTTAGGCGTTTGAATTCACATTCTGTGCCACCTGTGCACAGAGTGGTTTAAAAGTCATGCTGTTGGCAAGTTAAAGTGTTTAAATGGCAAAAATATAAGTACAGGTAGCTAAATGGCAAAAATGGGCAAGTTCAGGGGGCTGCGTATGTATTGTGCCATATATATATTTTGGAAATTAACAGCTGGATATCATAGATTACCTAAGAATAACATACATCTGACCTCTCATGATATCATACATCTGACCTCTCTGAGGTACTTGTCATCAGGGCTTGTGAGGAGCTAGATTTATCATCAGGCCAGTGGCAATGTCTTAGAACCCTCAGAAAGGTTCGCATCGTAAATCTAGCAAAGTTGGTGTCTCCGCCACAAGGCCTTCAACATGTTACCAATTTGCAACAACTCGAAATCTGTAGTTGTCCTGTTTTGGAGTCATTTCCAGAAATTTTAAAAATTTAAAATCAAGTGATATAAATTTCAAAAAAATGACCAAATTTATTCGTTAATATAAATAGCGAATTGATAATTGACCTAAAATTTAATTTTAATGGTTAAATAAAATTTTTTAAATTTTATTCATTAGTTTAAATTTTTAAATTTATACAATAATTTTTAAACCTACACAATAGTTTTTAAACCTACACAATAATAGATAAATAAATTTTTTATTTAACTATTAAAACTAAATTTAGGTCAATTATCAATTTGATATTTACATTAACGAATAAATTTCGTTAATGTAAATGTAATTTTTTGAAATTTATATCACTTAATTTTAAAAATTTAAGAAAAATGTAAAAAAATTATTTTATAGATTCAAAAACTTTTAAAATTTAATAATTAGGTCATATATATATTATTAAAAAAATTATCAATTTAATTTGTTAGTATCCGTAAAAATAGTTTTTATTAGTTTATAAGACTTAATTGTACTAAAACAAAGTTATAGAATTTGATTGTAATCAATAAAGTTCCAATATGTTCTAATATCTAAAACAAAAGTTTCGACTGAGCAAAAGGAAAAATAGAGGGTCCAATATGTGATTAGATTAAAAATCAGGGGTGCAAATTGGACCTTTCCCCTTATAATATTGGATAGACATGTAACTTGGCTTGGCCGACATCAGTCGACGTCAACCTCTCAATGACATTTCCATGGCCTTTCCATGACTCCACAATGTGGACCAATTCAAAGAAATGTAATAAAAAAAATTACAAATAGAGATGGAGATGGAGATGGAGAACCTAGTTACAAATTACATTATAATTGCATTGTCTTCCTCCACAACCCTTCACAAACACATTCAAATAGTGACCACGTCTCGTAGCTTTACCTTCCTTTCCCTGGCAAAACAATGGTAGAAGCAGTCCTCTTCACCATTGCTAGTGGAATCATTTAGA
Source organism: Mallotus japonicus (assembly GCA_949634005.1). Taxonomy (NCBI): domain Eukaryota; kingdom Viridiplantae; phylum Streptophyta; class Magnoliopsida; order Malpighiales; family Euphorbiaceae; genus Mallotus; species Mallotus japonicus. Next base: position 6,307 of record CATIWK010216455.1, read on the forward strand.
AGTTGAGTTCTTTAGCCTTTCGAGAGGCAAGCCTTTGGTGGCATGTCCAAGATGAGGCTGAAAAGCTCAAAATAACAGTTTCAACCATCCAGGTGGTGCTTCTTGATGCAGAGCAGAAGTACTCACACAGTAATCAAGTCAAGAATTGGGTGAACTTGCTAGAAGAAGCTCTTTACGATGCAGATGACTTATTGGATGAGTTCTCCACAAAGACTTTACTGAAGCAGGTGATGACTGGAAATAGATTTGCCAAGGAGGTACACCTTTTCTTTTCATCCTCAAACCAACTCAATTATGGTCTCAAAATGGCTCATAAAATTAAAAAGATTGGATCTAAGTTAGATGTGATTGCTACATGTAAGAACTTTCACTTAGAAGAGCTTCACGAGGAGAACTTTGTTATGGATAAAGTAAGAGAGAGCCACTCATCTTTGCCTAAAGAGGTCGTTGGCAAGGAAGGTGATAAGAAAAAGATTATAGAATATCTGTTGTCTTCTAGTGACAGAAAGAATGTGTCTATTATTACAGTGATTGGATTAGAGGGTTTGGGAAAGACAACATTAGCTCAACTTGTGTGTAATAATGAGTCAGTGAAGTCACATTTTGATCTAAAGCTGTGGGCTCATATAGGGGATAATTTTGATGTAAAACTGATTGTTGGAAAGATTTTAGAATCTATTGTTGGAAAGCAAAGTGGAATCCTTGAATTGAATACCCTGAAAAATCTTCTTCTTGAAAAAATCAATGGGAAAAGATTTTTACTTGTGCTCGATGATGTGTGGAATGAGAGGCAGGAGAAATGGTTTCAATTGAAAGATTTATTAGTTGGAGGTGCAAAAGGAAGTGTAGTAATTGTTACAACACGCCTTAAGCATGTTGCAGAAATGATCAGATCAGATTTAACTTATGAATTACAAGGTTTAGCTGATTCAGAGTCATGGTCTTTGTTCAAGCAAATGGCTTTTAAAGATGGGCAAGTTCCTAGTCCAAAGCATGAGACAGTTGGGAAGGAAATCATGGGAAAATGTGTTGGAGTTCCTTTAGCCATTAGAGCCATCGGAACACTTTTGTATTCCAAAAGCTTGTCTGAGTGCTTGTCTATCAGAGATGAAGAAGTCTCAATTATCAACGAAGATATTGTACCAATTCTTAAATTGAGCTATGATCATCTCCCTTCCCATTTGAAACATTGCTTTGCATACTGTGGATTATTTCTAAAAGGAAGAAGAATTCACGTGCCCTTTAAGAATGTCTTGAAGACATAGGTTATGAATATTTTAAGAATCTGTTGTGGAGATCCTTCTTTCAAGATGTAAAAGAAGATAATTTAGGTAACATAATATACTGTAAAATGCATGATTTGATATATGATCTTGCTGTTTTAGTCTCTGGGAAGGAGAGTTGTTTGCTAAATTCAAAAGAAGAGTTGGTAGAGGCAATTGATGGAGGAACTCGACATATGTGCATTGATTTTGAAATAGACACAGATTTGCAAGTTTCCAATAGCTTATCTGGCACAGAGAAGGTACGATCATTTATTATATCATCTAGTAGGAAGGAAACTAAAGAAGGAGAGCTCCATGTGATTTTTTCCAATTTAAAACCTGCCAGAGTATTGCTACTTAGTAAAATGGGAATTGATCAGGTGCCACATTCCATTGGCAAAATGAGGCATCTAAGATATCTGAACCTTTCAGATAATAAAAGCATTGAGAAGCTTCCTAATTCCATAACTAAACTCCAAAACCTTTAAGTGCTCAAGCTCACAGGTTGTGAAAGGCTGAAGTAGCTACCCAAAGATATTAAGAAGTTGATCAGTCTCAGGGATCTTATCATTCGAGGATGTGTTAGTTTGACTCATATGCCATAAGGTCTTGGTCAACTGACTTGCCTCTGGCATTTATCAACATTCATAGTGGCTGAAGATAATGGAGTCTCCAAGCATAGTGGTGGACTCGGTGAATTACAATCCTTGAAAAATCTAAGGTATGGCCTTCGTATCTCAAATCTGAGGTATGTGAAAAATCCAGCTTTAGAATTTGAGGCTGCTAATTTGAAAGAGAAGCAACACCTTCAATGGTTGACAATAGCATGAAAAATGGGTAATATCTTTGATGATGATGATAGTAGGGATGTTGATGATGATGATGGAATGTCACTAGAAGAACTGCGCCCACATCTCAATTTAAAACACCTTTATGTGTATGGGTCTGGAAGACTCGCATTTCCTTTTTGGGTTCCTTCACTCACTAATTTGGTGAATCTTGGAATTTACAATTGATAACTTGATTTCTAGAACCTCTAAGTCCTGCGGTCAAGTAACCAACAAGAAGCAAGGTGAGATGTGGGGTTTCCCCCACTAACCTTCCGATGCTTAAGTTAGAGAATGTAGAGGGAGTTTTTAGAGAGATAAAGAGAGTAATAGATAGATAGAATAGAATGAATATTAAGGGAGAGGGGACGGAGTATTTATAGAGAATGAGGTAAACAAACCTAAGAGGGATGAGATTCCTCTTGTTTGTAGGATTTATCCAATCTGTAAGCATTTACTTCCCAATCTGAGACTCCTTCTCCTATTTGGTTTGGGCTTCCTTTTTCTGCAAGTTACTGTTTATTTAGGAAATATATTGAATATAGAATAGGAATATACCTATGGGGTATCAAGAGTCCCCCCCGAAAGTCTAGTCAGATATTTATGTCCGAGAGAAAAAAAAAATTTACTGAAGTCGTATTATTGGACTGAGGTGGCTAGCCTCAGTCATTGGTCAATGAGATTGCTTGGTACTAAGTCTTTGATGATCCTGAAAAAGCGAAAAAGAATGCCTAATGGGCTTATAGATGCTCGACGTCCCGAGGGAGTAACCCACCAGTGTTATAGTGAACATGAAGAATGGGACCTAGCAAGGTAGGAGTTTTGAAATGCTCGGCTCCTATACACGTCCGAGAGAGAGAGTTTCTATATACTCGTCCCTGAATAAGATGCTCGACTCGTATAACGTTCAAGAGAGAGAGTTTCTATATACTCATCCCTTGGTGCTTGGCTCATAGGCACGATCGAGAGAGAGAGTTTCTGTATACTCATCCATGAGTAAGATGCTCGACTCGTATAACATCCGAGAGAGAGAGTTTCTATATACTCGTCCCTTAGTGCTCGGCTCATAGGCACTTTCGAGAGAGAGAGTTTTTATATACTCATCCCTGAATATGATGCTCGACACGTATGCACGTCCGAGATACCAAACAACTGGAGGCCAGACATATGTCGCGGCTGTCGAGAGTTTTATTCATTTATTTTTTTTTGAAATTTGAATGTTGTGTAACTGCCAATGTCTGATCAACTGCCAGAGGAGGTGACGTGTGACATCAGTTTTGCAGAGAGAACGTCACGTCCGTTGGGGAGGACGAGGCCTCGGTTAACGCTTTCAATGATGACAATTGATGAGGGCATGATTATGACCGTTGTGCCCCTTACAACTTCCATTATGAGTAACCAATTGGTGAGGGCAACCTGGGTCTTTTACCTCACATGTCTAGGGTTATAAAATAAAAGGTGAGAAGATGGAGAGAAGTCACTTTGTGTTTTTTTCGTTTGCCTCCTTTGCTTTTGTATTTCGTTCTTCTTATTTCTGCTGTCCTCATTGCTGCTGCTTCCATTACCGTTGATTTGACAAGGTCTTCGCGCTCTACAGGTGAATACCTTCTACTTCTTTTGTTTTGTTTGTTAGATTCTTCCTTCTTGCTGTAGCACCATGCCTCCGAGAGAGTCTATATTTTGCACACTATCGATAAGAGGGAGAATGAGCCCTACCCAGATGCTAGGAAAATGGTTGTATATCAGGATCAACTAGAGGGTGGGTTGAGATTTCCCCTGGACCCTTTTGTAAAGCTGTTTTTAAATAGGTATAATATCGCTCCCAGGCAACTACATCCCAATAGCTATAGGATTTTGACTAGGTATATGGAGCTGATGCATAGGGTGGGTAGAGAACCGGATTTTGACATGTTTCGGTATATGTATAGTTTAAATAAGAAGGGGGAGCTAACATTTGCACTCTCGGCTATTCCCCATCTGAGTCTCTTTGTGAAACTCCGAGATATTCCCAAATCTTGGAGACATCATTATTTTGTCATAGAGCACCCTCGGGAATTTTTTGAGATCCGTCATCTA
>CATIWK010216457.1:0-45000 GCA_949634005.1 Mallotus japonicus
TCTATCATGCTATGAACCCTGCAAATAAATGCAAAAATGAAACTAACATTGATTAGACTACTTATAAGCTAATGAAAGCACAGGAGCAAAAAAGTAAATCACAAAACTCAAAATGAAGGACAAATTTCTCCAATAAAAAGCTTTTTTCCGCAAAATCATGTTTGAGATGAGAACTAATAACTAATCCTTCTAGTCCATTTGATTGACTAAAAAATTTCATTTGCTATGCATGTCTAAGCAGGAATTCCATTGTATAAAAAAAATTTTAAACATAGAAGAAAAAAAACATGGATGAAGCAACATTTACTGAATAGCCAACTCTCTGGTTGGTGTAAGAATGAGGACTCGTATAGCTTGAACTTGTTTTGGACGGAACAGTAATCTCTCTAAAGTAGGTAAAGCAAACGCAGCTGTCTGCAAGAATTAAATAAGAATTAAGCTATAATTCAAATGGCAGCAACCCGAATTTGCAAACATATCTAATAAAAAGAAAAAATGTACCTTTCCAGAACCAGTAATTGCACTGCCACAAATATCACGGCCAGAGAGTGCCAGTGGTATACAAACTCCCTAACAAAAGAAAATAATAACCTAATAAACAAAAACGCAGGGAAAGGGAAAAGTTGCATGAGAGTGGAATTAGAAGGAAAAAAATAATAGAAACCTGAATTGGAGTAGGCTTAGTGTAACCTAAGGCCTCACAAGCCCGAAGCAATGGACGAGATAAATTGAGCTCTATGAAAGAATTTGCATGAAAAGAAGCTCCTTCTGCCGGTGAGAAAAATGAATCGGTTCCTTCGGAGCCATTAACTGCGCCATCTTCATCCTCTTCCGATCTATAATCTTCCTGATTAAAATTAAATAAAAGTGCTAATATAGGAATTGTGATTTTAATCAAAAATGCAAATGAGGTGTAAAAGACAGAGAGATACTTCTTTGTCAGGTTCTTCGGAATCGGAGGTGTTATTGTCCTCATCGTCGGGAGTAACAGCGGCTGCGCCAAAGCGTTGTTGTTGGAGTGCTTTAGAAATCTTGTAATCGACGGAAGTAGTTCTTCTACGAGCGTGTTCTTCTGCTACTGATTCATAGTAAGAAGCAAAGTCCCATGGTGATTGACTATTTCTGTTTGAAGGTTTCTTCTCAACTTCTTCTTCTTCGTAGTCGTCTTCTTCTTCTCCTCCTTCTTCTTGTTCATCTTCTTCCTCTTCCTCTTCTTCTTCTTCTTCATGTGATATTTTGAGCTCTTCGTCGCTAGGAGGTTCGAACACGAAGCCTTTAGCCATGGCGAGACCATCACGTTTTAATATGTTTAAACATCAAATTACAAAATATATATAAAAAAAAAAAACTAATTAAACATACAAATCCTAAATAATAATTTTAAGTTTAAACATTCATACAAATTCTAAACATCATCACAATATTTTAAACTTCATACAAAATGTTAAATTGCTCAATAATATATAAAATAACAATGCTAGTTCCCATTTTCTTCAAGCTCTTGATCCTTCCAATTAAAGGTGTTCGGATCCATCTTCTATATGCAAATAGCATTGGAATGCAAAATCTATATGTCAATGTAGCAAACATAAACACTACCATTGAAAAGCTAAAGCACATTAGTTGACACTGTGTATGAATGACCTCATTGTAAATGTTCAAAAATTAGGCGATCAATCAGAGCAATTGTGAAATAATCTATACTATATATAAAAGTATGAATAGAGGGAAAACTTTTATGGACAAAAAAGGACATGATCCATTTTATGAAATCTTTTACTTAATAACAAAAATAATCATACAATGTATTTAAATGATTTAATTTCAGCCAATAGATTTCATCAAATCCTTTTTTTGAATGGATTATACTATCTAAAACTTTTCATTTAAACTTGATCCTCAACAATTTTAAATTTTAGAACTCTAAAATTCAACAAAATAACTAAAATAAATATAGATTCATATTATTAGGATGGAAAATATATTTTATGGAGGCAATTATAAATTAATTCATATTTTTTTATTTCAATTGTACTTTTACAAATTAAAAAATTAATTGATTTCATTTTGTAAGTAAAAATTTATATTTTGCACAAGAGTTAAATTACAAATCACAAAAAAAAAAAAAAACCTAAAATTATCTTTACTAATTAAATAAAATTATCTTAATTTCTTTTTTTAAAATTTTGAAATTAACCAATATAATTTTAGTTTGTATTTTAAACTATAAATAGATTTTAAAAAGTAAAATAATTTTTACTGTATTTATCATCAAATTTAAATAAAACACATAAATAATTTAATAAATATAAGGTCCACATATATAAACTTTTTTTTGAAAATTTTACTTATAATGTAATATATATCTTATGTATGGATTATAATTAATAATTATAATTTATTTTTATTAAGTATTATATGGATTATCAACTAATGAAGCTTAAAAGAGAGCTAATTGTTTTGAAAAAAAAAATTATTCATATTTTTATATTATACATAAATTTATTTTATATATATAATAATAATAATAATAATAATTTTCTGATAAAAATATTTATATTGTGCAAGTTCAAATAATTTATACTATATAAAAAGTAAGAATAGAGAAAAAATATTTTTGCACATAAAAGAACATTTATCTTCTATAACCTTAATTTAAATTGGTAAACTTTAATTTGGTTTGTGTTTTAAAACTTAAACTTTTAACTTCTATATTTAAAAGTTAGATGTATAGATTTGAACAAAAAATAAAATAATTTTTTACTATATTTATCATCAAATTTAATTAAAATAGTTGAATAATTAAATAAGTATAAGGTCAACATATGAACATTTCACAAAATTTTTATTTATAATATACTACATGTTATATATAACTAAATTATATATTTTTATTATTAATAGATATACACTATCTATGACACATATGAAAATAGTTTAAGGATATTAAAGTTTTAAAAAAATTATATTTATACTATCTATACAAATATGAATAGGGGTAAATTGTTTTTGAAAAAAAATTTAGTTTTGTATATTGATAAAATAATCTTAATTTATTTTTTAAATTAGAAATTGATAAATATAATTTTAGATTGTATTTTAAACTTTAGATAGATTCAAAAAAAAAAGTAAAATACTTTTTACTATATTTATCATTAAATTTAAATAGAATACGTCAATTATTAAATAAATATAAGATCCATATATAAATATTTATAAATTTTTTATTTATGTACTATATCTTATGTATGGATTATAACTAATAATTATAATTTTTTTACAATTAAGTAATTACATAAGTTATCAATCAGTGAATCTTATAAGAGATAAAGTTTTTGGACAAAAAATATATTTTTGTGTCTATATTATATATAAATTTATACTATATATGAAGTACTTTTCAATAAAAATATACTTATTGTACAAGTTTAGATAAAAATATTTATATTATTTTAAACATCTATTACATATGAAAAAATTAGGTCGAAAAAAATAAACTCCTCTTTTATGCTAAATATGTATTTTGAATTTTTATATAAATAATAAATAAAATAATTCAATTCATACTTATGCTAATAATAGACTTTTCCTTTAAACTTAATAAATATTTTAAATTTTAAATATATAAATAATTAGTAAATTGATTTATTTATAAATAGTTTTTATTTTAAAATCACTAAAAATGTTAAATATATAAGTAACAGATAAAATGATTAAGTTAAAAAATTTAAAAATATTTTATGATTAAAACTTTATTTATGAATTACATTTTAATTTTAAATTGAACATATTAATTGCAAACCAAATTTTATATACTTTTACATTTATGTTTTCTTTTTTATTTTACTATTACTAAATACTAAATTTATTCTTTTAGTAAACTAAAAAAAATGTATATATATATAACACTGTGATCTTACCATTTCAAATTATTTAATTAGAAAATCCACTCCAAATATCAAATTTTAAAAAAATTAATCTATATTTATCAATTGTATTTCTATTTATAAATATAACATTGCAACTCATAAATAATTAAGAAAAAAATTTCTCTTCTTCTATATCTCATATTTATTTTATTGTTTTTATTTTTAATTTATTTATATTATATATAATAATGAATATAAATTTTGTAATAATATTCTAAATAGAATTTTTTCACTGATTAGTTATGTTTATTATTTATTTATTTATTGATTCATTTTATATTTATTATTACTTTTTTAGTTATATTTTTCAACTTTTAATTCTTTATAGTATTTATGTTCTAAATGTATTTATTTAATACTATCATTATATTACATTGTTTAATAATAATATTGATCAGAAAAAAAACTAGTAAGTATAATGATCTCTACAGGACCTTCAGTTAGCATTTTGTTCTGCATTACGCTCAAAAGCATAAGAATTTATCTGAGTTCACAGAAATGCAAGAAAAACAGATTTTAACAACAAACAGAGTATAACTACAACCAAATGGCTTGAATGCGCTGCCAATCACCTAAAAAAAAAAAAATCACTGTTTGTTCGTATGTTCCAAAACAGAATGCGCCGACAATTTAACTATAGGTAAAACAGAATTTAACTGCCATCTAAGATACTAATCAAGATGCACTGAAAATACCATTTAACTAACTCATGGTTGTATCAAATAGTTTACTTGGTGAGAAACAAACACAAGCCAAATATGAACTTCAGAAATATAAACAGCAAGTTCAACTTGTTTGTACCTGCGCTGAAGCTCTTCAAGCCGGAAGATTAATTTATCGTCAAGCTCGTCAAGCCGGAAGTTCAAGAGCAAACCACCTGCGTTGAAGCTCGTCAAGCCGGAAGGTGAACAAAATGGTGAAGCCTGCGTTGAAGCTCGTCAAGCCGGAAGGTGAACGAGATAGCGAATAAGAAATAAGAAAAAAAATAAGTGTAGCCGGAAGGTGAACAGAATGGACGGAGGTGAAAAGAACGTGGAGAGGCCGAGAGCTACAGAGTCGAGCGGCCGGCGAGAGGCTGGGTATTGGCCGCTGAAAAAGAAGGGAATGAGGAGAAAGGGGCTTTTTTTTTTTTTTAGAATAATGAGAAAGGGCATTTTAGGTTAAGGGTTATTTAGGTTTTAAGGTAACTCAAAACTAAGTAGTTTTGCTAATTTATGATATTAAAATTATAGTTTTATAACAAAACGGACTCTGTTCTCCCTCTCCCAACCCAGAACTGCCCAAAGCTTTGTAGGACACACTTCTTCTTCTTCTTCTTCTTCTTCTTCAGTTCTATCAAAAACCCTACACTTGAAACAAAAATAAAATTTAAAAAATTCTTCTAAAAACCCTAGAAAAAATCCCATCTGACTTCAATTTCCAATGTCCCCGCTCTTTTTCTCTTCTCTCTGATTTCAAATTTCGACGATCCAATCGCTAACAATGGGTCGACCCGAACCCTGCGTCTTGTTCTCTCAAACCTTTATTCATCCTCAGCTCGATGAGTACGTCGACGAGGTAATTTTTTCGAATTTTTTAATCTTTGAATTAGAATTATTTTTTTGTTTGTGCATTTGTTGCGTAATTGATTGGAATGATTTGCTTTGCTTTTGTTATGAATTAGTGGTTCATTTTGTCACTTTTTTTTTTTAGTTTTATTATTGATTAGCTGCTGCTAAAAGAATGTGCATTGGTTTTTTTTAATGTTTTTAATTTTTCTTTTCAGGTGTTGTTTGGTGAACCAATTGTAATTACTGCCTGTGAGTTTCTTGAACAGAATGCTTCATCATCATCTCAAGTGGTGCCGCTTGTTGGGTATGTGATTGCAATTTTTGGTTTTTTACTGCCTTGAAAGTCTAAAAGTGAACGAATTTAATTCAATTTGTTGAATTCAGTTCAATTCTTTTGAAGAAAAAAAAAAGTCATTTTGGAAAGAATTTTGAAAGCAATGAAATCACAGTGACATGAAACAAGAACTTCCAGTTTTTTTTTTTTTTTTTTTTTTTTTTGTGATTATGAGTGTTTCATTTATAGACGCATCAAGTAATTATTCACGGAGTTCTAGTGAATTGTGATATTTACCTCAGCAATCAAATTTTGCATTTGGCAGCTTGAAGCGTACGCATGAGTTTAGTTTAATTTTGAAATTCGTGCAATAGGAATGAACAAAGAAGAAGTTGCTGTTGTTTTTAAGCCTGGGATGGTATTTTAAAATGTTTTTACTTATGAGCTGTGTCATACAGGGCAACCTCGCCGCCTTCATTTGCTCTTGAGGTATTTGTTCAGTGTGAGGGAGAGACAAGATTTAGGCGTCTCTGTCAGCCATTTCTTTATTCTCATTCTTCATCAAATGTGCTAGAAGTTGAGGTAAGTACTATATTTTACTGGATTATATCTTCTTATTTTAGCTACCAATACCAATTTTTAGATTTTTGCTTTCATTTATTTCACAACCTACTGTTTTTGAAGAAATTTGCTACTCTTTTTCTGCATAAGTGAACTATGTCCCTTCATCCCTTTTATAAATCTTACCATAATTTTTATTTTTGAAAAATTAGATTATGAGACATAAGATTCTATATGGGAATGATGCTGGTATTTTTTTCAGGCTGTTGTAACAAATCATCTGGTTGTAAGGGGCAGCTATCGAAGTCTAAGTTTGGTCATTTATGGAAACACAGCAGAGGATCTAGGACAGTTCAACATTGAATTTGATGATAACTCTTTAACTAATCTTGTCACGTCTGCCGAGGGAAAACTTGATGATCTCCCTCTGGCATTACGTTCAACTAATAGGACAGCTCAGGAATCTTTTACCTCTCTAAATGTATTATCTTTACCTGTTGCTGATACAGATGTATCTGTTGAGGTTAAGCAGTTTTTGCAGCTAGTTCTTAAGATGCTAGAATTGCCAAAGCTTGAGGGTTCTGTACATAAAGTTTTAGATGCTTTAGTTACAGCAGCTTGTTCTTATGTTACTCAAGATTTATGTTCTGTGGAAGTCAATCAGGAATATCATAGAAAGGGAGTATCCAAAGAATTTAAACAGTTGCATAGTGTTATTAGCAATTCTAGGAAACAGCTTCTTTCGGTGCTTCACCAAAGTTCAGAAGATGAATCAGCTGAGTTGTTAGCCGAGTGGACTTCTTTTGAATCTCACTCTGAGTTGGCTACTTCCAAGCAACTGGTGGACATGTTGACCCAGTACATGTGTTTTCGCAGGAACTTCAAAAATGCTGGATGTCACCAGCTTTCTCAGGTGATTTGGCTACAGGTTGCTTTTCTAAAAATAGTATGGTGTTTGCATCTGTTCATCAAATGCACGGAAAGCAAACAAATATCAGTTCCTTTAATCTCTTCATACTTACTTGCATACACACAGAGACATGCATTAACTGATCTTTCTGTTTACCTGTTTGCCGAATCTTATTCATTTATGATGTCATGTGTTGGTCGCAGAACAAGAATATCATTCTGGGGCTGAGTCTGGCTCTCTTATTATGCTCTAGTAGAGAAAGCTGCTTTCACTTTGTCAATGGTGGAGGAATGGAGCAACTTGCAGATGTTCTCTCTGATGACATGCATAATTCTACAGCCATTGTGTTGCTGTTACTTGGAGTTATTGAGCAGGCTACTCATCATCCAATTGGTTGTGAAGGAGTTCTAGGTTGGTGGCCCCGTGAAGATGAAAACATTCCATCTGGTATTAGCAAAGGCTATAGTCAATTATTGAAGCTTCTCTTGGGAAAACCACGGCACGATATTGCTTCTTTGGTGACTTATATCCTTCATCGCTTACGATTTTATGAAGTGGCTTCAAGATATGAGGTATATTTTCAATTTTTTTTTTCTCGTGTCTCTTTATATGTTTCCCAAACAATTGTTTTTGTTAACATTTGTCATTTTATTCCTTACCAGTGTGCCGCTTTGTCTGTATTGGGGGGGCTTAATGCCATTGGAAGAGTTACGAGTGTTACTTCAGACCTGCTTAACAATGCTAAATCTCAATTGAGGAGGCTTTTGGTCAGTTGCATTATGAATACCCTTGCATTTGTCTGGATGTAAAAATTTAATTCTTAGTTCAAAGTTGTTGACAAGTGTTGATGCAGAAACTGATGCATTCACGTGGCCCAGTTGAAGATCCTTCTCTAGTGGCCCGTGCAAGCAGTTCATTGATCCTCGGTCAAACAGAAGGATGGTTATCATATAAAGCAACTGTCGGCTTGATTGGTTCATCAAACTGCTGCTTCTCAAATTGTGACGTTGACCTTTATTTGCTTGCACTCTTGAAGGTATATTACTAAGTTAGTTCATGTTGTTCTCTAGGATGTAGGATGTTTCCTGTTTCTTTCTCTATAGCATGGCATTCTTTTGTCCATTTGATAAATTTTATCTATCTTTTCAATCATATACTATGTTTTCCTATTCTTTCAGTTTACAAGACTGGTATAGTTCACTAAAATACTTTTCTAGGAGATTTTGACGGTGTGCCTGTGTGCAATCACATCTTAATTTTTGGAACAATGGTTTGTACTGTTTGCATTGCGAATGGCAGGGATATACATGTAAGATTTTATGAGAAATTATGCATGGGAGGCTTAGTCTTCTGAGTTATATGATTGTCTCTGGCCCTAATTTCGTATACTGGTTATAATGTTGTAAAAATTTAAACCAGATGGAGAAGAATAAAACTACAACCAAATTGCATTTTGAATGTATGCTAGCGTAGAATAATGCTCTTATTAGTAGTTAAGGCTGTGTAAGATGCGACCGAACTATGAACCTTTTTACCGCAATGCACTGTTATGATACAAATCTCTAGAATTGTTGTGTGGTGAGCAGTGTGTCATTATATTTAATTAAATGAAAAATATTATCTTTGTTGAGATTATGGTTCAAATTTACAGAGGATATTGCAGCCTAAAGCTTTAGAGGGTAGAGAGAAGTTTCATTATGGGAGGGAGGATTCTTTGTCTTTTGCTGTTGTTGTTGTTGTTGTTTTTTACATGAGGAACAACCTCAATTATTGTGTTTTCAAGTTGTAAATCTTCTCTTTCATCAGAAAATCATAGGTGGCCCCTTAGATGTAGACACATTGTTGAAGTGTGTAAAAACTTCTTTGGTCTTTCTTTTTTGGACTCTGTTTTTAATTACGATATTTTGTTTGATCTGTGCAAATGTAAAATTTTAAACAATCTGCACATTGATAACCATAACCCTAAACGCTTAGATATAGTCAGGATGACCATAGCCCCAGTGAGTCTACCTTGAATTTTACTTGCAGTCATAAATTTGTGATCATAAGGTTTCTTGCTCAGTGATGACTCTAGCATATAAAATAACTAGATGATTCTAACCTGTAATTGAAATGTAAAAGCAGATTATACTTTTTTTTTTTTTTTTTTGGTTCACAAGATACTTTAGTAGGTAGGTGGTCTTTGTATGAAGTCCTAGCTAGGCTTTTAACAGGTGAACTTTTCTCTTGGAAGCAGGAGAGAGGATTTCTTCCTTTATCTGCTGCGCTGTTATCATCAACCTTATTGCGATCAGAAGCTGGAGATACTATCGACACATTTATTGATATTGCTTCAACTATTGGGGCCATACTTCTTTCACTACTCATGTCACGCTCAGGTTTTATCACTGAAATTTTGGGCTTCATATTTCATCAGATGAAGAGATCATTGTGGTCATATTTTTTGTTTCCTGTTCTAGGTTTACTTTTCCTTTCACATCATCCTGAACTTTCAACTACCATAATCGATGCTTTGAGGGGGACGAGTGATATAAGTAGGGAAGAATGTGTTCCTCTTCGGTATGCATCTGTTTTATTGTCAAAGGGATTTGTTTGCAGTCCGCGGGAAGTTGGAATTATTGTTGAGATGCATTTGAGAGTGGTTAGTCACCTTAATCAAAATTCATTCATATTCTTTAGTTTTGTCTGAATTTCTGTTAATGTCTCACAGCTTGGGGCGGTCATATGCTCTTTCCTTTTGCAGGTTAATGCCATTGATCGTTTGGTTGCGTCAACTCCACATTCTGAAGAGTTTTTGTGGGTTTTATGGGAGCTGTGTGGTCTCTCTAGGTGGAGTTATTGGCTTTTGTTATACCTTTGACTCTAAACAAAATGTTGCTTGGTTTTGATGCATGCTTCAATGATTATCTGCAGGTCAGATTGTGGTCGCCAGGCATTGTTAGTTCTTGGACATTTTCCAGAGGTATAAATAACAACTGATTTGCTTAAAACCAGACATAACAATTATTTGAAAAAAAAAAATATCTAATGGTAGCTTGCTTACAACATTATTATCTCCACTCTTGAGAAAGATAAAAGGTTTTATCTTATTAACTATCCCATACGCCATCAATGTGACAGATGTAATACTATTATGTGGCATTTAACAACTTAGTTTCAGTTACATACTTCCGTCTATTATGTGGCATTTAACAACTTGGTTTCTATTACACACTTCCTGCTCAAAGGAATTAGCATTATTTTGGACATTGAAACTCGTATGGCCTTTGGCAAAAATTTTTCCTTTTTGAGGTGAGCTGAGTGAGGTTGCTGAAATTTAATTCTTCTATTATGTATAGTCAATTGCAATAAACAACTAGAGCTCTCCTTAGATGTAGTTGTATTTACTTCTGTTTATCTGGGGTGCATGCTCTAGAAATCCATGATGTATGAGGAGAACGTGAACTGCCTCCAGAATGGTTGAATCATCAAAACTTGCTGTTGATGCAACCCTCAGTAGTCTTTCCATATTTTGTTGTGGTATTTTACATCATTTTATGCAGATATATGTTTTACTTATTCATAATTGAACCTTTAAATTTGGTCGGGATGGGGGAGCAGGCTGTGTCGACCTTGATTGAAGCGTTACATGTTGTTAAGGAAGCGGAACCAGTTTCCAAGAATAGTGGTAAATAGCTTTCTACACGAAAGTTTGAAATTCAAGGTTACTATTGTCTAATCTAATTTGAATGGCATGGGATAACATTTTGATATGCAGGAGCTTCACCAATTGATCTTGCAATTTTCCATTCTGCTGCTGAAATTTTCGAAATATTAGTTAATGATTCAACTGCATCCTCTTTGGTTTCTTGGATTGGACATGCTGTGGAACTTCATAAGGGATTACATTCTTCTTCCCCTGGGTCTAACATTAAAGATGCTCCAACTCGACTGTTGGAGTGGATAGATGGTGGTGCAGTTTATCATAAAAATGGTGCAATTGGTCTTCTACGGTATTGTGCTGTATTAGCTGCTGGAGGAGATGCCCATTTGACCTCAACCAGCATTCTAGTGTCAGATTTGACAGATGTGGAGAATGTCATAGGAGATGCTTCTGGTGGTTCTGATATAAATGTAATGGATAATCTTGGAAAAATTGTTTCTGAGAAGACTTTTGATGGTGTTGTACTCCGCGACTCATCTATAGCACAGCTGACAACAGCTATTCGTATATTGGCCTTCATTTCAGAAAATGCAGTATGTTATCTCTACTTTTCTGTAGTGCACTGATAAATTTTACTTGGACTCATTATAATTTTGTTGTGTAGACTGTTGCTGCTGCTCTATACGATGAAGGTGCCATAACAGTAATATATGCAATTGTGGTCAATTGTAGCTTCATGCTTGAGAGATCTGCAAATAATTATGGTTAGTTATAAAAGTCTATTTGATTTCAAGTTTCAATTATTTGTTCATATGGTTAAATGTGCTCATAAAGGGTTTTAGAAAGTATTTACTGGGATGTTTTGTCAAAGAGGTTGTGCTATAATAAGGATTGAGGAATTGTTGGGTGTTTGGAACCATACTTCAAGATTAGAAATGCCAATTATTATGCTTTTGGACGAGAAGAAAGCCATAATTTTGTATTTTACAAATATATTTATATTCTCTCATTGATAAACTGCAATGCTCCTTGAAAAAACTATTTGGGTAAGTGGTGGCTAGTTTATCTTCCTTGAATGAGGTTGAATTAGAGCTTGAAGTGTGGCAGCTTTGAGATTTTGAAGTTTTGGCTCCTATCTACTATATATGTAAATGCTATAATAAATATCTATAGTTAAGTCTTTTTTCTGGCTTTTATTATAATTAGCTGTTTGAATATACATATTGGTGAAATTCTGTTTGCAATTATGTTACTGAACTAGGTGCTTTTTCACTATATGAGGTGTAAGCTATAGAACTTCTATTTCTAATGGCTATACTGAATTTGTCATCCCGCATTCCAGTTTTGTTTTTCAGTTTTCGTGATTGTTTTCATGCATGACTAGATGCTATATTTGTGCTACATGTTGGATATACTATGTTGAGCTCAAGATTCCCGATCAACAATTTCCTGTATTTATTTTGATTGGGAAAGCATTTATTGGTTGTCTTGAACAGATTATCTTGTTGATGAGGGTGCAGAATGCAACTCTACTTCTGATTTACTACTGGAGCGTAACCGTGAGCAGGGCTTAGTTGACCTTTTGATTCCTTCTCTTGTACTGCTGATCACCCTCTTGCAGAAGCTACAGGTGAGTTTTTTCTAATTTTTAGTGGCTTGACGAGATTGCATTATAGTTTATGAAAATTAACTTCTTTTGTGGAGGATAGCTATGATGGCATTAATTTGAGGCTGTATCTTTGGCGCTGCTAGAAAGATCTGGAAGAATTGGACTTTCCTTTGACTCATATTGCTTCCATACTGATTCTTTTCCTTTTTTTTTTTTTTTAAAGTTGAAAACTTTGTGTAGGAAGAAATTGATCTGGCTATGTATGCTTTTTTGGTGGATTGGAATGTTATTATTTATTATCATAAAATTGGAGATTGCTGGGCCAGGAATTAGAATATTAAGTTTTACGGCAGGATAGTGTAGACTGAATAGAGATTAAATGGGATGTTATGTAAAGGAAAAACTTGGCTAATCCATATGCCAGAATCAGAATTTTTAAACTGCTGGATCTCTGTAATAATGAGATTTAGGATGGTTAGGGAGGTAAAGATCCTATTTGAAGCTTTTGACCTTCTGTGCATGAACATCCATAAAAGACCCTCTCGGGCAGCAAGTCAGCAACTCTCTAGAAATCTTCTACAAAGGAAACATTATCTGTTCCAGTTTGACTATTAGTTCCAAATTAGGTTTCCTCTTTTCATATATCCAATAATGCATGATTAGAAGTTGTTTTTTGCTCTGCTCTTCTGGATATGTTCACATATTACAAAAATATTATGGTTTATTTCTCCTCAGAATTATACAGATAGTAGATTTTAGACACATTTTTATTTCCATGGAAGTAGAACCCTACATACATTCTACAACCATTTCTCATTGGGTGTTTGAATTTGTGGAATTTCTTATATCTCCTTTTCCATCACCTTCTTCCTAGAGTTTAAAAAAGAAAAAAAAAAGGCAGTTAAGTGGTTTCTTTGATAAATCTGCATTTGTTTCTCCTCTATTTTTCATGTCTTTTGCATGCTACCCATGCAATTTACTAATAAATTTACTCCTGATCACAAAAATCGAAAGAAAAGGGACTAGTGCAATTATTCAGATAGCTATGTATGACATGGTATATTCATTTTTCCATTTATCTATGTGGCTGTTAAGTCTGTACAGTTTGCACGACTCTTGAAATTTTACAAGAAGTAACTTGTTGAATTTTATGTTTATAGGAAGCCCGAGAACAGCATACAAATACAAAACTAATGAATGCCCTTTTGCGATTGCATCGAGAAGTAAGGTAACTTAAAATTCTCTCATGTTTGCCTCTTTATTGCTTTGTTTTTGTTCTCTGCAATGTGTATATGATTCATTAATTATGGTGATTGCAGCCCAAAACTAGCTGCATGTGCAGCAGACTTATCGTCTTCTTATCCTGATTCTGCACTTGGTTTTGGAGCTGTCTGCCATCTTCTTGTGTCAGCACTTACCTGTTGGCCTGTATATGGCTGGACTCCAGGCCTTTTCTCCTCCCTTCTTGCCAATGTGCAAGTTACTTCAGTTCTGGCCTTGGGGCCTAAGGAAACTTGCAGTTTGCTGTGCCTTCTGGTATGGAAGTTTTCCAATTTCCAATTTGTTTTCAGCCAACTATCAGTGTAGTTATTTTTCTATAATGCTTTGTTTTGCCATAGTATGTTGCCAAAGCTAATGTTGCTTTTTCTGTTATATCATATTACATATATATATATCGATCGACCTAGTTACAAGGCTATCAATTGATAAACTAGTCCTGAATTAAGGGCTCAATATGAGAAAGAACCCAGCTACTTGAATCTTTTTAGGAACGATTTATTGTACAACTTTTAGGAAAACTGCTAAGAACCACCTCCCATATAAAGAGGAGACTGTCTAGAAATTAGTAACATGGAACCTGACAATAAAACACAGAGATAAATGACAATACAAGACTAGATATCTGACAATTCAAAACTAACAAAACTAGATTGTTACATGCCTGCATCAGACTACCACTTTTTCTGGTATCTTAACGGAACTAGTGTAAATATACCCAAGTTCAGTTCTTTAATTGTGACATTTGACTATTGCTTTCTTCTCTCTTTTGGCTGCAAGAATGATCTATTCCCTGAGGAGGGTATCTGGCTTTGGAAGAATGGTATGCCCATGTTGAGTGCCCTTAGAACATTGGCTGTTGGTACGATATTGGGGCCACAGAAGGAGAAACAGGTCAACTGGTATTTGGAGCCCTTACACCTTGAGAAACTGCTTAGTCAATTGACACCACACCTTGATAAAATTGCGCAGATTATCCAGCATTATGCTATATCTGTATGTGTTTAGTAACATTCTGCATTAATTTGTTTCCATTACATTCTCTATTAATTTATTTACAAAATCTCTCTTTTTAAGCAAAAAATTTGAATGTTACATGTGCCCGTTGTTCCTTTTTTTTTCCCTTTTTTTTCTGAATATTGGTTTTATGTACAGGCTTTGGTAGTAATCCAAGACATGCTTAGAGTTTTTGTAATTCGAATTGCTTCCCAAAAAGTTGAAAATGCTTCTGTACTTCTGAGACCCATATTATCCTCCATCCATAATCATGTTTGTGACTTATCTTCTCCATCAGATACAGATACTTACAAGGTGAAGATTTGTTCCATTTCTTTTTTCATGCTCCATCTATGAGATCCATTTAACTTGATGCTTCTTTCTCTTACCAGGTTTACAAATACCTAGACTTTATCAGTAGCATATTGGAACATCCTTGTGCCAGGGTTTGTTACTATTTTTTTTTTTTTTCTAATTACTGTCTTTTCATCAGTTCTTATACTGTCAAAGAATGTAATCGCTGTGATCATCTTCATTACTAGGTTTTATTGTCGGAGGAGGGCTTTCCTCAGATTTTACTAGAAGTGCTGGAGAAGTGTTTTAATGCTATTGATTCCGATGGGAAACAGATAGCAGACAGTAAAACTTCAGCTAAATACGGGTTTAATTTGATTAGCTGGTGCCTTCCTGTATTTAAGTGTTTGTCACTTCTCTTGGGTTCCCGAACATCTTCAGCATATCCTGGGAGACATGATCTGTGAGTAGATGTTATGTTCTTATTGTGCTTTCATTTTCTTCCTCTCATGCTCCCTCAATTCAATGAGTTTCAGATTGTGATAAATAGTACTATTTTGTTTGGTTTATTAGGCTCAGTTCTGGAATTTTGAGAAACACAGATTGTTCGGTGATCTTACTGTATCTTCTCAAGTTCATCCAGGTCATTCTTCTATGATTCTAAATGATAAGATTTCATGTCTAAACTGTTTGCACTGATAGTTAGTTTTTGACATGTCTTCTGTAGTTAATTTTATGTTTACATTGTGAATCTTTCTTATTATTTAAAGAGAAATCTTATATATATATATATATATATATATATATATATATATATTCTGGAATTTTTTTAAAAAAAAATTTCTTTGTTGTTCTTTTTTTTATTTTTCGTATGCCTAAGCATAACGTATTCCCTGCTTAATCAGTTGTAACAAAGAATGTTCTTATTTCCAGGTCCTACCAGTTGGAAAAGAATTACTCTCTTGTCTTGCGTGTTTTAAAGATTTAAGTTCTTGCAATGAAGCCCGAAGTGCGTTGATGACCTTAGTACACCATGTCAACAACAGTATTGAGGGACTTGGATCAGAAAGAGGGCACGAAAGTAATAGAAGCTATAACCTTGATGATTTGGAATGGATAAGGCATCCACCTATGCTGCGCTGCTGGAAGAAGTTGAAGAAGTCAATAGATTCAAAGGATGGTTTGTCAGCATATGCAACTGAGGCTGTCAATCAATTGGCTACTGGTTCAATGTTCTTTTGCCTGGATGGTAAAAGGTGTGTCAACTGCTCATGAATTAAATAATTTCATTTATGAACCTAAAAAGGCCATCCTGGATGGCTAAGTAGAAGTGTAGAACTCTTGCAAAGGGAAAAGAAAATGGAAACATGTTTGACCATGCATTTCTGCAAG
Organism: Mallotus japonicus; assembly: GCA_949634005.1. Taxonomy (NCBI): domain Eukaryota; kingdom Viridiplantae; phylum Streptophyta; class Magnoliopsida; order Malpighiales; family Euphorbiaceae; genus Mallotus; species Mallotus japonicus. The sequence goes on from CATIWK010216457.1 coordinate 16,437, forward strand.
TTTTTTTTTTTTTTTTTTGTCAGGGGTATTTTGCACAGTATACATTACATTTTAAGCCTTTGTTTATGATATTGTTTTGTCATGTATTGACTACATCTCATTTTCTTCTATTAACAAAGTTTTGCTGATGATGTACTGTAATTCCAAAGATATTTTGAATTTGAGTCACCTAAGGTTCTGTTAGAAATGAAAATCCCCAAGTCGAAATGTTGGTAGCGCTAGTTGTTACTTAGGATTTAAGTTACAAAAGGCTAGATGATACATGGTTTATAATCATTTTTTTCAGTTTCCACTAAGATATAACTTTAGGACAGTTGCTAAGGATTTCTTGTGTTTTGTAAGAATGTTGTAGTAAGCTAATGAAACCTTTCTATCTTGATGATCATGTATTGCAATTTCAACCCTTTTGAGTATAAGAGATTGAGAAATAAATTTATGATGGCTTTAAGTGGAGATGCTTTGCAGTTTCTTGGTTATTATAGTTTGATGATTTTATGCTAAAAGATGGCAGTGCTTAATGGAAGAATACACTGGCTGAAAATTGGTACAGGACAATTTTTATCTAGAAGGAAATGCGTAGGCAGATTTGAGGAAAGAACATGAAACTAATCTGAAAATTCTGATGACATTGACTTTTATGTTTTTGAACGTCAGGATGGACTGTATAGGATGGTTTCTGCGAATCCAATCTTAGTAAATAGTAAGAGATATACCTGGATTCTTTCATCCTCATGCTTTATTTTCTATCATCTGTGCCACCTTTATTAAGAGTAAATGGAATATGTAATGGTTCCTATACAGACTAAAACAAAGAGTATTAAGAATCAGTTGTCTTATGAGTTTTCGCCTTGTGATAAATATTATGGTATTTGTTGATTATTAACTTTAACTTATGCCATGAACATTCTCAAGTACAATATTATTGACCTATTTGACTTTTATGGTCCATTTTACAGCTGTAATCTTTGGTTTGTGATTTGGAAGTGAGTGATATATGGAAAGACGATATGATTAGAATAACATACATAGAACTTAGTGCAAAATATATCATAAGTCATATTATTTTTGATAAAGGTATTTTAGTACCTATTTACAGCTGTGGGATGATGGAAAAAGTTTGACAAAGTTCTAACAATATAAACAAGGCAACACACTATACCTCTTTTTAAAATAGGAGAGGTTTCAAATTTTTTCTCTCTGGAGGGTTAGAGTGCTAAATTGCGAGTTTAGTGATGAGTTTCTTCAAGATCTTCTCATTTTCAGATGCACAGTTTGTTTTTTTTCAGAGAAGCTAGAGAATTTTGTCAGTGTCAACTGTAGAAAGTATGGGAATGTAAAAACATCTACAACATCTAAATCCTTTTTTCTCCTTTGCTACGCTACCTCATCCCACATTATGTCATCATTGTAGGTCTATCTTCTATCTCTTCTCTTTTGTGGCTTCACTTCAATTTATAGAAAGTTCTATAGCATCTAATTACATTTTTGCCATTTCATTCCAAGTCATGCGAAGTCTACCACATTTGTATTTTATCCTTCTTACCATAAACTAAACAATAAGGATTTATGTCTTCTATAACCATAATTCTCTTTCCTTTCTGTTTGTCCAAAAAAAAAAAAAATCCCTCCTTTTCTTTGCTTGACTAATTTTTTATTTCCTTGAATAGAACAAGATAAAGATTTTCCATTCCCATTACAATACCATCCCTTCACTTTCACCTCATCTAGCCATGCATGGTGTGGTTAATGCTATTTTCACATTCCTATCTGCACTTGTTTCTAGTTTGGTCGGTCCTTGTATTCTTGTATGTATATTTTAACTCTCTCATTGCCACAGTGGTAATTTTGTTTAAAATTTGCTGAAGTAGAAAAAGACACCGAACAATGGAGTACCTTTTTTGAAATTTTTCCCATAAATTTTGACATGAGGAACCGATATTACTGATATTAAACTGGTGTGGGATTGATGGGTTGCTGATATGGTTTTACTTTTTTTCTTTTAAAATTTTGCAAAAAATGGGATGTTCTCTGTTTAAAACAATGTTTGATCAAGTTGGGGTTTGTGGGGGGGACAGCTAAGAATGAATGATTGTTTTTTTTCTTTTTTCAACAAATATCATTTTCAAATATGTAATATTTTCTCTTTTAAATGCAACATGTGATTGTATAACATATCTGCTTCTCTTGTTTCTGTATAATATAAGCATGATTGGTTAATATCTGTTCCAGTTATGATTTTTCAAGACATTGTTAAAGCGGACTCTTATTTGTTTCCCATCCTTGTTTTTCTTACCCTTTTTTATAATTTTTTGGTTAGTGTGAATTTGAAAGCGGTGGGTGCAATAAAGTATCTTTTTGGGGTTCTTGATGATCTGGATCAAACAGATAGCTCTTCTGAAAATATAGCTTCAATAAAGGAAATGACTACACTGTTGAGTTCAAAGACATTAGATGATGATTATTCAGCTACATCAGAGCAGACCACTTTATATCAGGTCAGCTGAAAAGCATTTATCTTTTTGGTATTATGGTTTTCCTTTCAATTATTTGTGCAAGCTTAGTGACTTCATCATCCATATGCAGGCTTCAGAATCAGCAAAGTCTTTGTTGTTATTGTTGGAAAAGCCTACTGGTTCAACTACATGGGATTTAAATATGTGCTGTAACGGGATGTCAGAAAATGATGTGATGGTTTCCTCAAAAATAACTCAGATATCAGATCTTAATGCTGAAAAGATTGATGATTATCTTTATCTTGGTGACCTTGGTGAGAAGTTTCTATGGGAATGCCCAGAATCATTGCCTGACAGACTGTCACAATCTATTCCTGGCAAAAGGAAATTGACATCTTTGGATGGTGCTGGTAAGCGAGTTAAAGGAGAAAATTCAGTGGCTGAGACCACAAGCCAAAATACATTTTCCCGGGGATTGGGTCCATCTGCTGCCCCTTCTGGTCCAACTCGCAGGGACACCTTTAGGCAGCGAAAGCCAAATACCAGCAGGCCACCATCAATGCATGTGGATGACTATGTTGCAAGGGAAAGAAATGTTGATGGTAGTACCAATTCTACTGTCATAGCAGTCCAACGAGTAGGATCTACTGGTGGAAGACCTCCCTCAATTCATGTCGATGAATTTATGGCTAGACAGAGGGAGCGCCAGAATCCTATGGCACCTGTGGTTGGGGAGCCATCGGCACAGTTGAAGAATGCAGTTCCTGTTAGTGATGCTGATAAGGACAAAGTAAACAAGTCTAAGCAGTTGAAAACAGATCCTGATGATGATCTTCTGGGAATAGATATAGTTTTTGATGGTGAGGAGTCTGAGTCTGATGATAAATTGCCCTTTCCTCAGCCTGATGATAATCTGCAGCAGCCTGCTCCTGTCATAGTCGAGCAAAGTTCTCCGCGCTCCATTGTTGAAGAAACAGAGAGTGATGTTAATGGAAGTGGTCAATTTTCTCGTTTGGGTACACCATTAGCCTCTAATGTTGATGAAAACAGCCAAAGTGAATTCTCTTCAAGAATGTCTATGTCAAGACCTGAAATGCCATTGACTAGAGAACCAAGTGTGTCTTCAGAGAAGAAGTTTTTTGAGCATTCTGACGACACAAAGAATGTTATTCCAGTTAAGACCTCTTCTGGGTTTGATCCTGTTGCTGCTGCTGGCACTTCAGGCTTTCCTGCTTCTGCTTATAATAAGGTATCAGCCTCATCTGTACAATTAGCAGTGGATCCTAGGATGGCTTCACACAATTTCTACGCAAAGAACAGTCCACAACATGCTTCAGGAGCTCGGGGACTTTATGACCAGAAAATTCCTCTGAATCAACCACCTTTGCCTCCAATGCCGCCTCCATCAACAATCTCACCTTTTGTATCTCAGACTTCTGATTTTCCAAGTCAATCACCTTCCTTTGTCAACTCTCTGACAGATTTACAGCCACCACTTCCAACAGGCCTCCAAGTAAGATGATGCGCCTTTTATTTGAAATGACTCCTTGTTGTGACTTGCAATTGTTTTTTCTCATTCTTCTTTATCTGCACCTGGATAATCATTTTTTTCCCTCTTTGCAGGTTCAGTCCGATTATCTTTCTACATCATTAGCACCATCTGTTCCCATGTCAGATTCCAAGTATTCCCGGGCTTCTATCTCATCTCCTAATGGATCTGCTGGGCATCATCCCCCACTTCCTCCTACACCACCTCCCTTCTCATCTAGCCCATATAATATACAGTCTTTTAAGGCTTCTGCATCCCAATCTTCAGCATATGGTGTTGGAAACACTGAGCTTCCTCAGACTTCTATTTCTCCTGTACTTGATGCCCGATTGGGAAATATTTCTGGAACAGGTGGTGGACTGACTAATTATTTACCTCCTCCTCTGATGCCTCCCATGGTTTTCAGTAGGCCAGCTACAATTCCTGCAACTCTCTATGGAAACACCTCAACTCAGCAGCAAGTTGACAACCCAACTATTTTGCAAAATCTCTCTGTTCATCAGTCTTCAATTCAGTCAATTCATCAGTTACAGCCTCTTCAGCCCCCACTTCAGCGTCCTTCGCATCCATCCCAGCAACTCTGGCCACCTGTACAGTCTTCTCAGCAGCTCGAGCAAGGGGTATCTTTGCAAAATTCTGTTCAAATGCATCAAATACAAATGCTGCAACAGCCACAAATGTCTTCTATGCATGCCCATTATCAATCTCAGCAGCAAGAGGTTTCTCAGTCAAGGCAGATGCAACAGCAAGTTGAACATGTTCAACCACAAGGTCCACATCAGCAAGGAGATATTGCAACCCTGCAGCAACAGGAACTAGGAATGTCACTGCAGGAATACTTCCAAGATCCTAAAGCCATCACGGTATGCATTCCATTTGAGGAATTTCGTAATTGTTTCTGACAGGCAAATGCTGTATCTGACCTAACAATTGATTCAATTGTTTGATTGCAGTCTTTATTGAGTAACAAGGAGGAACTTTGTCGGCTTTTGGAGCAGAATCCAAAATTAATGCAGATGCTTCAGGTTCTGATCGCTATTTTGGAAACTGTTCTTATTTAATATCTGCTTTTCAAGTACTAAGCTTGTTCTTCAGGGAGAAGTCTGTCCTTTAGGTGCTAGTGGTTGCCACTTGCTGATTAGGATGTCTGGGTGACGCTATGTCATTTAATGTATTAATTTCTTTTGATTTTTCCATTTTTTGCATTCTCTTGTGCAATGTTTATTTTCCCTAATGGTCTTGCCTAGGATTGCAACTCAGGTCACTTGGTCATGTAGCTGAACCCAGTCCCCTCAAACTAAGCCAACACTGAATTAGTATTTTTTTTTTTTTTTTAAATTGGATTAGGAGGCTCCAGTTCTATTGGCATTTTATCCTCCAATCTTGTTCCTCTACTCCTCAGGTCAACACTTCACATCAAGAATGCAAAAAAATAAAATAGATAATATTACTGAATTCAACATTGTGTTTATTTTCTTCAAAAGCATACAAACCAAATGGGGAAACATAAGCTGTGAATGTTAGGGGAGAGTTACAGCATAAGAGAAAGCCTTGCATGAAAAGAAAGCCACATTGATGGCCTATTGTGATTTACTCGTACATAACAGGTGTTAAGAACCCCTCCTAGGATGGATAAGTGCTTCTTCCGGAACACATGGTTTTATGAGGTTTAACTTCATAGTAAGAGCTGATGGTTTAAGATGTTAAGTGAGATTTTGTAGGTGCAGCGGTCTTGTTCTGTAAAGTTAAATCTGTCACCCTGTAAGAACAACAGCTAAAAATGACTTTTGGATAATTTGTTGTTTCTTTTGGAGATGTTTTATATGAGATCAGAACTTTATTTTCTTAATGTTAATGAGGTCAATTCTCTTGCGTTGTGCTTCAGACTTATATATTTCTTATGGTTTGCAGGAAAAATTGGGACAGCAATAGCAATGTCTGATGGAATTCAATTTTGATTTTATACCCTCTTCACAATACCTTGATTCCCACTTTTGAGCATTGGCAATCATTGTTTTTACTGCAAGAATCACTGATTCAGCTATTATTGTCCCCACTGAAATTTTGCATTGTTTTTGTATTATGTGAATTTATAATGTACATAATCATATTAACTGTATGCTATAATTGAACTGCGTTTCGCATTATTCTTACTCTCTAGATGCAGCAGTATCGAGCTTCATACTTTAGTTTCAAGTACTGCTTTTTTTCTTCACACAACCAATACTGTTGTAGAGTTGGCTGTAATAACGAGATGAAACTGTAATACGTGACTAAATTGTTAATTAGTTCTTGCTAGATTTACCTTTGATTGAATAGGTTGCCTAATGATTCAGAATCCGCCAAAGTTTGTGTTCTGGATCTTGCAAGAGGTGCATGCCTGTGAGTTGGAGTTCGGTAGGCAATTTAATGCTATCGAGTAGCGACTATCAGAACCTGGGTTTTGAAATGTGAATATTCTAGGAAATTTTGAACTTTTGTAAATGTAAGCTTAGACTTGATGTTGAATTGCTTTGATTTAGAAGTGCATTTTTAATAGATAGGAGAGGCTCGTGCATGAGTGAATATTCACATGTAATATGTTTTCTTCAAATTTATCTACATTGTATTTTGGTCTACTTCACGAGAGGTGTCCTTGTTGCCTGCTTATGATTCTTGGATTTCGAACTGTGGTTAATTATTTATGAAGTCACATGATCCAAGGAGCACATGATCCGAGAGATCCCTCTTTTCAACTTGCTTACAATAGACCACTGAAACATTCCTCCTTTCGGAAAAAAAAAAAAAAAAAAACAAAACAAAACAAATAAACCCTCCTCTCTGCATGTGCCCCTTGCATGTGATCTGTTGTTTTGCCTCATTTTAATGTACATATCTGTAAAAATAAAAGAGAAAAGATTAATTCTGGATTTTTACTTACTTTGAGCTTATATGTATAAAGGTTATGTTGGCAAATTATATCATCCAACACATTTGAAGACATTAAGAGTGCAATTGGTTGAAATGAATTTCATAAAATTTTATGCAATTTATTTGTAAATCCAAATAAGTGTGTTTAGTTTAAATGGAAATTTTGTAAAATTCATTTGTAATTCTAACTTCTTAATTTTGTAAAATTGCCTAATATTGAATTTATTCTTATTGAAGAAATGTGTTTGGTTCAAATGAATTTAGAATTCATTTGTAAGTGAATTTTTTTATAGAATTGAATCAAATAAGGGTAAAACTTCATTCATTTTAATTAAAAAAAACCCAGGTTAAACAACTTTCTTTTTATGTTCAAGTAGAAAATTTGAATCACAATTTACAAGGGGAGGTTTTACTATATATATATATATATATATATATATATATAAAGGAAATCTATAAGATAAATGAGCATTGGCAAACATTTGGACGCACGCTATATTTTACCAAGAAACTCTGTTGTTAATTCAAGGTTGTCTGCTCTTCTAAGTGACCTGAATTAGCCACTCGAGGCCATTGCTTCCTGTACTACCATCATTCTCATCAATCAAATTATGCCACGTGTAACAAACACCGACACCTAGTATTAGCCTCTGGGAGTGTTAATCTATCACCTGTCGTCCTTAACGGCCCGGAAACCCCCACAAGATTTGCCTAATAGACACTCATGTGCATGGGTAGCATGCACATTTCCAAGATCCTACTACACTCATGTGCCCTTCAACACACTTGACCAATACATTCATGTGCTTAGACTCCTTGCATTTTTTTTTTTTTTTTTTTTTTTTTTTTGCCATTAGCTCTTATAACACTCCAATTCATCACACATTCTTGAATTAATGCATTTCTAGCTCTCTACTTGACACCACCCCATCTCTCCATCCAAACACATTGGTTCTTGAATGCTATGAATCTTGAGATGATTTGGGATGGATCAGCAATGGACTAAGCCTAATGTTGAAATGTCACCAAACTGTCCTCGGTGTGGTTCTTCAAACACTAAATTTTGTTACTACAACAACTACAGCTTAACTCAACCTAGATACTTCTGCAAAGGTTGCAGAAGGTATTGGACTAGAGGCGGTTCACTTCGGAATGTCCCTGTTGGCGGTGGTTGCAGGAAGAATCGAAGAGGCAAGTCCTTAAGACTAGCGAGTACTGATGTTGCACACTCCAAATGCTTAGGTTATGGTTATGGTGGTGGTGTAGCTACTGATTCTACTAGGCATGTTCATGGCCCTAGAGGGCTTAACTCTTCCTCTGTTGATTCTTGTAGCTCATCAGCAATATCTGATGGTTCGCATATCGATCTTGCACTTGTTTATGCAAACTTCTTGAATCCACAGCAGCCAGATTCCAAGACTGTCAATTCATCAGGTTTTGAAATGCAAGAATCGGGTAGTGAGCATTTTGATCCGTCTGTGGATTTTATTAGCATTTCAAACACAAACTTGGATTCAAGTAATGTACAGCTACATATTGGAGACAACAATCTTGCTCGATGCATCACTGCTGTTATCTCTGATTCATCAATGGAAGCTCCATTAAGTGATAATGATCAGTTAATGTACTATTGTGGAGTGGACTCATCATCAACAGTACACGAGCAACAAGGAAATGATCACAAGATTCAACCATGCACTAGTATCAATCATGACATAATCAACTACGGTTTGCCTCCATTGCCAGGAGAAGAGATAGCCTGTCAAGAGATATTGTGGCCTAATCCTCATGTGATGGATCATACCCTTCAAGTTGCAACACAGGCAGTTATTGGACCTGAAAGTACTCAAGATCCTAACAGTCTTTTGTTCGGTAATTGGAGCCCTTTTGATCATTTGTCTAGTAATGATACTTTCTCAAGGAGTTGAACATTAGATTTAAATGCTTTTTTACTTCATCAATTATTTTCTTGGCATTAAAATGTATAGAATGTCAAATAATCTATACATGTAAACAAGTTTTTATATGCTTAATTATCACCCGATTATATATGTTTAATGATATTAATAAGGCATATGACACCTCTAGTTTTGATTTCTTTAAAAAAAAAAAATTTTGTTAAACATTTATTAAAATAGATGCTAGGAGAATTTCACTCCCTTATGATATTCATCTAGTTTAAACTCTAAAATAGTAATGGTTCATGTGACTATTAGATATAGGAGACATCAAATATTAAAAATATATATATATATATATATATATATATATATATATATCTAATAAAAATTTTTGTAAAAGTAAATTTAATGCGGTTCATGAAAATTGATTTATATTATATGAGTGCGCAAAATATATATATATATATATATATATATATATTATTTTATGCTTATCCCTAAAGTTGCCAAAAGTTTCTTGTTTTGGAGGTAATGAAATCTTATGAAGCTTAATTAATTTATCAATCTTTGAGTGCAGGAAGAGTGCATCATTTCAATGAATTAAAAGAGTACATATCCGCCAATAAACAATTTCTCCAATCTTTGTGGTTGAAATTAGAAAACGTCCTCCAAACCATCAAGTTGCTTATTATATGTGGGTGTCATTTGACTGCAATTTTTCCACTCTATGTAACCCATTCAAATAAGAAAATATTAAGATTTTCCTAGCCCATCAAACCCTACTTACTTCCTCATATTTCAAATTTATTTATCAAATTTGCCATAAATAGGATTGGTTTGACGAATGAAACAAAAAATCAAACAAAAGTTCGGTTTAGATTGACGACAAAACTAGCTAGTAAAATTTTTAAAATAATTTTTTTATTGTTATTAATATATTTATATATTTTTATTCAAATAATTAACTAAATACAGGGTATAATGATAATTAATTGCAAATTAATATATAAATTTAATTATTAAATGTTTAAACTATGAAACATATTTATATTTTATATTATATTAAATTGGTTGGATAGAGCGGTTGAACTGCAAATTGATGTTATAACCGATTCAACTTCCGGTCCGATTTTAAAAATATTAATTGGATATAAATAGAAAATAGTCTATTAATATTATTTGAAATGTTACATACATCATTACATCATTACATCATTCATAAATTCAAATACATCATTATCAACACAAATTATAATTACAATCCATGTAGGAAATAAATAGTACAAACATGATTTATATAGGAATCAATCCCAAAATTTCACTTTTGAGACCTCAATACAATAGCTAATTAAACTGCGCCTCATTGGCTTTATTGGAGATTATTTGTGTTCAAATTATAACACATAATCAACCAATACAAAGGTACTTAATTCAATTTGTGCATCTGAGGAACTAGCACAAGGGTTTATCAAAACTACATAAGGAAGTCAAATATTAAGTGTGAACTTTTCATTAGTGTTGATTTGTATAGCAAAATTTTCTCAACAGAAGCTTCTTAATTCTAGTAATTTCAATGCCTGATCATCTCAAACAATGCTTCCTATTACTTGGCCAAAAAAATGGAAACTTACAATATTGGGACCATTGCAAGTTGATCAATGCTAAAACTACCTACTAAAATGTTTCCTTTTAGTTGCTGCTGCATTTATAACTAAAAATTTCAACTTCATTTAGAAAGTTTCAGAATTGACCCTATAGTATTAATTTATGTATGCATCTAACCTCACATAAAAGTAAGAAGCAACTATCAATAATTGTCGAAATTAGCTGACGTAAAATTTTTCTTACTTCAATAATGTCTCGGTTTTGAGCTATAATATACATGCAATTACATTAAATTAATTGTTAAAAAACCTTTATTATTCTTGTGGTTCTACTCAAATCAAACTAAATTAATCAAAGTTTATAACACAGTAGTTTAGAAAAAAAAAGTAAGAAGCAACTAGTTAATTAACAATATTATATATATATATATATATATATATATAAATCATATTTAGAGTTTTGACCCTCTATGCTACTCCTCCCAAATTGACCATGCCATGGCCATGGTGATCCTGAAAGCTTCAAGAAGTGCAGTGATTAGATCAGATCAAAGTTCTGTTGTTCTGTAATTTGTTTAGGTGGGTTTAAAATTTAAATTAGTTAATACATATCACTAGTTGAAATAGTGTTGTTGAAAAGGTTTCATTTTCGTAGGCAAAAGTTGGCTTGAAAACTTGGAAACATATATACATAAAATAAGTTGATTAGTGCAAAGATTACAGGATCCCAGATGAAAACTTCCATGATCCAAGAAATGGATGACTCGTATATTGAAGTAGTTGATCGACATGAAGTCGCAGAGTCGACACGTTTGATCAAATCAAAATCTCTAAGCAATTAATAGTTTTTTACATTTATTAGTCAAATGCTACAACTTACGATTATTGCAATAGTGAGATCACGGCCCACACACTTGACATTTATTATCAAACCATATGAATGCATTTTCTGCTACGCTGCTATATTATTATTATTATTATTGTTAAGTAAAAAATATAAATAATTATAATAAAATGAAAATTCATCACTTACTCATATTCCAAATATTAATTTTTTATTTTACATACGATATCTCTGGTATCCAATAATATTTTTGTTATCCTTGAATGCATATCCATATATCATTTCTTTTAAAAAAAAATTGAGAAAATCATTTCTCTAAAATTTATTGTGTTTTTCCATATGACTTTGAAAATTAATTAGCTTAATTTGTGAGTAATTCTAATTTTTTTTAATAGGGAGGTCATATGATTTAATTTTTAATGGATTGTATAAAAGAAGGCAATCCTCCCCTTTTAAATTGATAATGATAGTAATTAAATTATGTTCCTTAATTAGAATGTCTTTGAGAGAAATTATCATTTTTTTTAAAAGAAAATTAATTTTATTGATTCAAACTAGCAATACATCGATAGAAACACAAATACGTATTCGCTAAAAACCATAGAGGATAAAACAATACCCAGGTTAATAGCATAATAAATCGGCTTAAAGCCTACAAATTTGATAATACTACAATCTTTGTCTGATCGAATATACTTTGCTTGTCTGAATCGCCAACACAAAAAAAAAGCCGCAATAAAACGGAAAATAAAACATCGTAACAAGACGACGACAACCAAATGTCGCAACAAAACGACGAAATCACGAAAAATAAAATAAAATCTAAATTTATGTGGAATAACCACTTATTTGAAAAATAAATTGATAAAACGATTTGTAGAGGGGTAATTTCAGGTCAAGAATGACCAAAAATCACCTCTCCTTGTTTAAGGAAGATGAACGGCTAGAAAATAAATGAAATGAAAGTTAAGAGAAAAAGAAAAGGCTAGAGTTTCTTTTTCTCGTAGAGAAATTATCATTTAATTACTCTCTTACTCGCTGAATAATTCCGTTATTCATCCCATTGTTTAGTGCTCTATTCTTTTCAAAACTTTAAGCTTTTTTTTTTACTATAGATCCCAAATTATATTATAATTATTTTATTAATTTACTAATAAGTTTTAATATATATATATATAATATTTTAATTTAATTATATTTCAGCTATTTTTATATATTAATTATATTATAAAAATTATATTTCAATTTGTGTTAAAATTAAAATAAATTTTATAATTTTAGGGTTATAACAACTGTATATGCTAAAACGTGGGAGGAGACGTGGTCGAATGTATGGCATAGAAATTAAGCTGTGGCATGGCAATCTGAAGCCTTAACCATGTGTGCAAGCTGTTTGCATTACTCTATACTATGGGCACATGGAGTTGGCAAACGCTATTGATGACAATATTTGACCAAATATATGTTTTTATTATTTTTTTTTTTCATTCAATCTTAAAGAATTCTGGAAGAAATTAAATTTTCTTGGACACATGAAAAATATATGCTTGTAATTTGTTGGATTATTCAATAGAAATCTTTTAGTGCATAATTTTTCTGTAAAGAAAAATTAAAATGTCTAAAACAGATAAAATAATTATTTCGCGAAACAGAAATTTTTTGATGGAAAATATTATTTTAACTAGTTATCATATGATTTTTATGTTCATATATATACTGTCTCAGAACAATTCAAATACCACAAAATTAAAATTTATTAATTGATTTTTTTAATCTTATAAATAAAAAGGAATGACAACGGTTGCCTACCCAATAATTAGAGAAAAAAAAAAGAAAATAATTGTCAACCCCTCTTACACATAGGTATGTTCTATGTGTGTATATATTTATATCAAGTAAGAATAAAATAAATCAAGAAAAAATTTGAACTTCTGACCAAAATTAATTAGGGCTATGCTAGCAAATTATATATATACATATATATGCACATTAACAACTGGGGAGTGCAAATGAAGAGATTTTTGTTTTAGAACCAAAATAAATCTTTCCATAGAGTCAAGCTAAATATGTGTATGCCCATGTTAGTATATTTTTTTATCTTCTACCTAACTTCCATATTTTATTTTTTGTACTAATTGAAAGAGCCAGCAAGAAAATGGTTTAGCATGATAAACATGGTCACATTAATTAATAAAGTTTTAAGCGATGTTTCAGTTCAATTTATAATGTATATAGTCATCTTAAATTTAATTATTGGAAAAATTTTATTATTTTTATAATTATGTTTGAATTGAATTCAATTAGTTAAAATTTAATGAATTTTAAATATCGAAAGTTTAAAAAAATAATGGAGCTTTTTACTTCTGAATTTAGATTGGAATTTAAAGAACATTTCTAGCTTTTTTGCTTTTAGGTAGAGGTCACCTGACAAGTCACCATATATTTCAATATAAATAAACTTTGTATTGACCCCATGCTATTTTAATTTTTCTATAAAGAGCAAAAATTTGACCTTTAGCCACCAGAAAATTTTGATTCAAAAAAGGGTTGCAGCCAATTGATGTTGAATGCATCATATGGGCCCTTACAAAAATGTTTTCTTTAGAGTACTAATGGTTTTATCATTAGATTCATTGATTCTTCTTGATCAAAACAGTAATGGATCATCAATTGTTTAAGATTTTTAGATTAGATGAGACAAAAATTAGTGAAAATTGATAGAAGTTAGAAGAAAACAAAATGAAACTGTCTTCCTAGATTAGTTGAGCTTGTAATTTATTATAATCATATACTAATTAATTCATAATCAGGCACTTATATAATTAGACAACAAATTAAGAAAGATACAAGAAACATATGAAAAAAATTTGGAAAATTAAGATCAAGATCGGCTTGAACCCATTAGTGTTTTGTAAAGATCTCAATTTGTGTTAACATTAATCATTAATTTCCTCAAAATAGAACAACAAATTACATTTGCTATGAAATATTCTATTAATTGGACACCACTTTGGCATCTAATTTTATGTGTTTTTTTTTTTCTACGTGTGAATTATGTACACATAAATTGGTCAATTACAATTCAGAAATTTTCGATGTGTCAACTGATTAAGCTGGATAAGAAGATACAAGATTTGCAGGTATGCAAGGTGAATTCTTCCAAGCTCTAGCATGCAATTTAAGCACTTCTCTAGCCTTATCTTTAGTCCTGCTGCCACAATCTACTTGAAGCACCAAACACAATTTGGCCACAACACCAATCTGCAGCATTTCTTGAACAACACCAGGAGTTGCTGAGAATTTTGACACTGATAAAAGAATCCTCACTGCCTTCTCGCTTGCCACTTGCGAAACTCGTAGTATCTTTTTTGAAACAACTGCTAATCCAGCTCCATGCTTCAACAGTTGAGCTCTTCCTTCTGCACATTGGCATAGCAAATCAAGCACTGTCAGTGCCATCTCGCAAACCCTTTTCTCCGATGAATCGAGGAGAAGATCCACCAAAATAGACACGGCATTCGCTTCAACTGCTTTGACTCTATTTCTTCCCCATGGACAAACATTGATAAGTAGTTGCAGTGCAGCTTTAGATGCTTGATGAGAGATCTGGTCATTTAAGACTTGAAGTATCTCGACGAAGACTTCAGGTCTCAAGCTAATAAGTTGCATTGGATCAGCAACCTCAAGCACTGATTTCAACAACAAAACTGCATAAGCACGAGACTCATAGGTTCCGTTTTGCATAACTCTTGTTAAAGATTGAATGATTTCTCCATTTTTTCCAATAAGAATCCTGAGACCGGATTCAGATAATTGAAGACCATAAAGAATACTCAAGGCCTCATCACTTGGTCTTGTAACTTCAACCCCAACACCATCAGGAGATAATTCCTCGAACGTTAAGGAATCGAAGTTGTTAACAATTGAAGCCAAGAACTCAACAACCCCAGAAGCCTCCATGCATCTTTTGTTCGTATCATTAACATTAGCTATCGAACGAAGCTTCCTTAGACAATTAACCTGTTGTTGAGGAGACCTGGCATCTCTAAGAAGCTTAGCGATCTGTGCTTTATTGACTGGAGGTTTAGGAGTTGGGATTCTTTCTATGCCATTAGAAGCATTAAGAGTGCACCAAGATTGAATCAAACGCATAAGAGTTAAATTTGGTGTCAAATCACAACCTGATATGACTTGTTTCGTAACTGGACATGTATGATTCTTACCTGAAAACAACCATTTTTCGATGCTCTCACGATCGTATGTGATACCAGTTGGTACTGTCACTGGGTCTTTCATGAGCTCGAGAGAAATAGGGCAGAGAAAGAATGAAGGCACGTCAATATCTTCCATTGAAACTTACTAACCAAAAACAAGAAAACACAACAAACGAAGCTTGATTTTGACAAAAACCCAGAAGAAAGTAGATAAAAGGAAGAGGGTTTGATTTGATTTTAGAGGAAGTTGAGAGAATTCAAGAGGTTGGTTATGCAGGTATTGAAGATATGAATGTTTTTGATAAATTGTTGAATAATTTTTTCCGTGAGATGGTTTGGTTATATATAAGTTGAGAAAAGGAAGGAGATGCATGTGGTGTTTGTGTGTTTTTTCAAAGTCAAAACACGCAAAAATAGAAGCGTTGAGGGTGTGTGGGAGGGAGAGATGAAGTATGACTTTTCTAATCGAAAAAGGCCACTGAAATGCTCGAGATCAATATAGCTAATATTAAAAGATTAAATTAGAATGACAAACTTTACCAAGTCCCTTTACAATTTAAAAAATTTTACAATTATTTTTACCAAAAATTTACTATATATAAATATAAATTATATTAAATAAATTATATTATTATAGTATAAATTTATATTATTATAAGATGTTATAATAATTATAATATATATATTTATATATTTAATTAATTATATTAAAAATAATAATAATATAATAATAAGTTTAATTATATCTGGTGATTAGAAAATAGTTTATTAACATTTTTCTTCAAAAATATTATGAGATGCAGATTGTGAAATTAATTTTTACGTAATTTAAAAGGAAAAATCTACCTTTATTTTATATATAGTTCATAACTATTTAAATCATTTTATTAATAAAAAAATTAGTTGAATTTAATTATATTTCAAGAAATTTTAAAAAAATTTATTATTTTAATTAAATATTCTAGTTAATATTAGTTGGTGGTGCAAAAATGAATGAAAGAGTACAAATGGGAATATACCATTATTTTTAATTTTGGAGTCATTAATATTTGTGTGTGTACCCCGTGTTTTAAATTAAAAGGTAGCTGTAGCCTTGATGGAGTAGAGGTTTAATTGGTTGCTAAGGTTTCAAAGAAGAAGAGGCGCCGACAAGATGGGGTCGGTCAAGCTCATGCTCATCAGCTCATGCATGCGCTCATCTCATCTCGTCTTTGGGTGCGTCTTCCTGGCTGCTGCCTACCTCCTTCTTCACTCCATGCTTTCTACTTTCTACTACTACTACTAATACTATTCTTTTATTATATTTTGGGTTCTGGGGTTTGACCATTTAGCTAACTTTTAGCTTAGGTACAGTAACCATGTATGTACATACATCTTCCTTTTTTGACTTTTGAAATTTTTATCCTTCTCATGCACAACCCATCATCAACTGCCAAAATTTTAAATTTTTAAAAAATAATAATTTTCTCTATACTAATTCATCTAATACTTTTATCGGAGAAGAGTTTGAGTTTTCTTTCTTTTAATTTTAACATATAAAATCTAGAAATTAAAGTTATGCGTAGTTTATATATTTAAAACTTACATATTTATCATATTCATAGTGAATTTCGTACATTATCTTTATTCGATTCATATTTATTTTGCATATAAATAATTCTTTTATTTTCTTCGATTGTCAAAATTTTCATATTTGCCCTTTAATTATAAGTTTTTATTTAACGTTTTTATTTCATTAAATTAATTGAGAGTTTAACATATGAAAGATAGAATATTTACACTAGAGATCTATAATTGCATCTAAATGTAATTATTTTATATTTTAAATTAACAAAACTAAACTTCATTTTTCTATATCTAATATAAATAGAAAATGGATTGTTCATAACAAGCTGTTACGGTGTATATTAATTAATTAGATTAGATTTTTAAAAAGAATTAAAAGTCTAGAGTACTCAATGTGAACAAGAGAGTCGTATATATATTGGAAGGGTTTGAATTAAAAATACGTTTTTTTTTTAGTATTTAATAACCTAAAATACACACACAGTACAGTGACATCATACGTCATCCAATTAAAATAAGTTTTAATTCTTAAGCTTACAAATGCTTCAATTAACAACGTTGCAAAACATAATTAAGAAAGCTAAAACATTACCGACATCTTGTTGGTGCAAATGACAAAAAATTTGAATTATTTTAAATAATGTTTCAGATTCGAGTCTTATATATATAAAAAAAAATAAATATTTTAAGAGTTTTATCTTTTTTATGAATCTATCCAACTCACATTTTTTAATGGTTAGAGTTTTTATAGCTAATGAACATCCGAAGTATAAAAAAAATGCTAAAATGTTATGAAGTCATGATCATCCAGGATCAAAATTTATTGTACATATACTTTCCTTCATTAAGTGGTCCAAAAACATTAGAAAAATGATACATTCAATAATTTCGAGTAATAAAATTTTTGCCTTTAAATATAATTGCTTCTTGTGGTGATATTTAACTTATTAAGAAACACCTTTATTTTATTTATTTATCTCATTTGACTTGCCAATTATTTGCATCCACATGTATATGTGTGGCTGGTGCTTGATCACAAAATGAAAGTAAACCTTTTGTATATAAATTAAATCGTCAATTTTTTCCTTATACGTGGCCTCAACCTTACTTGCTATAATAGTCTTTGCTAATAATAATAATAATAATAATAACCTTCATATAATTAACAAAATCTATTCACTTAAATGATATTTTAATTTTAAGTTATGGTATATACAATTTCGTTAAATTAGTTATTAGAAGACATTTACTATCCTTACAACTGTTTAAATTGAATTGAATTAGTCAGAATCTAACAAATATTAGATATATGTGGTTCAAAATAATAATATTGTAAAAGGTGAATATATTTTTCTTTAATTTCATGCCGACCAAGAGAAGGATTCAAAATTCAATATTAAACAGACGGATAAATTATAAAGGAAGGTCATATAATTTATTTTAGCACATTGTATTATTTTTTGGATCAAGAAATGAACTGTCCATTAAAGTGTCAATGAGTTTGAATGGTGATCTGGTCATTAAGAAGTGCAAGAAAGCTTGGAACGTTGTGTTCAATATATGATAATGGTATATCACCAACCCATGATTATCAAAATTAAAACAGACGTGAATAATTTTATTTTGGTTTATTCAATACGCATATGGCATGTGTTACACCTTGAGTTTTGAATCATGTATTATGTCTTTAGATTACACTATCCTCTTAATTAAATTTGATGCATTCAAAAACTTAAAGAAGCATGGAAAATAATAATGTTGCTGCTTAACCTGCTCAGAACAGATGATAAAATATTCTGTCATGAAATTAAGATATTTAGTTGAGAATATAGTTTGAATCTTTAACCCTTTTCCTCTTTCATTTCTAGCTACGAAACTTACTCATCTAGTTATTAAAAATAAAAATAATAATAATAATAATAATACTGTTGTCGCATAGTTTGGGTTGTTGACCAACACCTATGGACATAATTTCACCTCGAATTGTTCCTATTCTCCCCTCCCATGCACTAATGGGAAAAAAAAATTGCCATTTAGTATTTTTTATATGGGAAAAGTAAAAAAAAAAAAAATTATATATATAAAAGAGGTAGTGGATAAAACTATGGTTGTTAGATGGGTATAAAGATATTAAGAAGTGGGCTGGTAATGGATAAATGATGAATGGTTGAGGTGTGTGTTTAATTAGAAGAAAAGTGAGAGAAGAGCATGAGAAGTGGATAGTAATAGATAAGATAAGGTTTATTTATCATTATGTCATGAATGATGCAAAAGCATTTAACCATATTTATCAATTAATCCCATTAGCCATGCACACAAATACACAGTGATATAGCCGCCGGTAGGCCCAACTCATTTCCACATCACTACCAATCCTTTTAATTTTTTACCACCACCACCACCATCATAGATTTTAAATTAAAATATAGATTTTAGTAACTTGGGGCATCATAATTTGATAAAAATTTAATATTTTTGTAATTTATATAATTCTACTCTCAATTTTTAATAAAAATTTACTAAAAAATAAATCAAAATTAATTAAAAATTTTCGTGTAATAAATCAAAATTCAGAGACTATAGTAAAACAAATTATCTAGTTATTAGTTAGAGAAAATTGTACCCTTTGATAATTCACATCACTAAAAAATAATTAAATTCTCTTAAATAAAATTTTAAGTTCAAATCTTATATATAAAAAATAGGCGTAGAAAATTTTTTATCTTTTTTACAAAGTGCACCCAATTAGTCAGAGTTGTTATATTTATTGAATATTATCAAAAACAATTATACCAAAAAAATAGAGAAAGCTCTTATATGTATTCTTATATGCAATGTTTAGTTAATACATGAAAACAAATTCAATTCAATGTTATGGATTCAATTTTATTTTATCAATTTTTTCCATAATAAATTGACGGCGGGGAATTTCAATTTGAAAAATGTTGTAAGAGTTTAGCCACTAAACCAAACATTACCGACATTTTATTTTACAATTTCTCTTAAAATAAAACATAATATGTAATTGAATAATATAGTATATATGCTTGTTTTTTAATCAATTTAAGCGAATAAAGTACATTTGGCAAGTCAGATAAGATTAATTGAAGAAAAGTAGTATAGTATGTTCTAATTAAAAAAAAAAAGAATAGTATAGTATGTTCATTTATTTAGATGGTATTTGAATTTGTAAAAGTCAACCAATATTTAATTGACCACCACATGTGAGCAGTAATGACTAATGCGAAACATGGATTGTGGACTTTTTATAGGATGGAATTGGAGGGACGGATCACTTTAAATTGTCAAAGTGCATGGCAGGATTTTTTCCCCCTTAATAAAAGCCTCCAACATCTAATTCAATTTCTGTATTAATTTTCATCAAAAAAATAAATTCTGTATCAGTTAAATGTTATTTTATTATGTTCAAAGAAAATAAAATAGAAAGAGAAAAGCATAAATAAATGATCAAATTATACATGGGCAAAAAAACGAAAAAATGATTGATATTTTCTTGTTTTATCAATGCAGAAATCAAGTTGATTATTAGTTGAATTGCTTTAATTTTTGTGATTTAATCTGAAAGGGAAAAAGTCAGATGGTTTTTCCCCTAATTGATACTTTATAGCCTAACTTAATGTATAAAAGATAGTCAAAATATGATATTTTTTTTTTTAGCTAGTAAATGATATAAATATTTTAATTATTTTATAAATTAAATCTTAAATGATTATTACATTCCTCAATTAATTGAATACAAATATATAGCATAATATATATTATATTATATATAAATTAATTATATTTAATTATATTATATAATTAAATAAACTATATAAATTATATTATTATAAATTTAAATTACTATAAATTAAATAAATTATCTATAAAATTATATTATATTAAATAATTATATCATATTAAATAAATTTTATATTTATATTAAATAAATTATATTAAAAATATATTATAAATATTGTATTATAAATAATATATTATAAAAATAATATATTATAATAATTAATAAATACTAAATAATATATTATTATATTATATTATATTATTATTATTATTATTATTATATAATCCTGCAAATATCATGAATTTAGAATTTTTTTTTTTTAACCCTTCAACATAATAGAATTCCAACTAAAACACCTTTTAAGATTTTGAAAAATAATCTCACAAATATTTGAAAAAATATGTCCCTTTTCCATAAAAAAAAAAAAAAGTATGTTCTTTGGTATATTCTCTTGACTTTTTCATTTCATTCGGATATATTGCCTTAAATTGTGCCCATCACCGACCGGAAGGTTTCGCCGCACCCCTGATTGGGGAATTGGATGGTATTTTAAATTTAATATGTTCAGTCAGTGAGAGAGTAATTAAGCATTAATTTCTCTTTAAAAATATTCTAAGGTGTAGAGTTCGAATCTTTCTGTTATCAATTTAAAAGGGAAGAATTGATGTATAATCCATTGATACGAGGTCATATAACTTCTAAAAAAAAAATTAACATATTTCCATTCCTACTAACAACGGCATATTATTTAAAAAAAATTATGAATAGATGAAAATATATTTAACTCAATGTTATAATTACTATAGAAACCTACACTATAATTGCTAAAAGTTTAATAAAAGTATAAAATTGAAAAAATTTCAAAATACTGTTATTAGGCTGAAATATGAAAAGGAAAAAAAGAAAAGCACATGCACACAAAGGGGTGAAAATGATTAGAAAGCCAAATTTGGGTAAGGTATATTAATTAATAATGACATGGCTAATAATTATCTTTCTTAATTGGGTTAAATAATATTATTAAATCATAAAATGCATGATTGCTCAACCCACTTATGAATTTTTTCTTTGCAAAAGCAGCCATTGCCCATTAGTACATGCACCCCAAAAAAAAAATTAAATTAAGATAAAATCCATTAGTGATTAGTGCATGAATTATCAATTATTATTAGGATTATTAAAATAGTTAATATTGGTTTTGTGCCGAATAAATCTGTGCTTTAGCCACCTAATTTACTGCCCTTTAAAAAACGCCCCTCAATTTTGCATGAAAAAAACGTGTTAAATAGACATTTTGTGTACTTACAGACGTTGACATTGTCCTTACCCATGATAAAAGAGGTGTGAAAAACATGCGGCTTGACCTTACAGAATGTAGAATTAAAACTAATTGTAATACGGATTTTATTTACTTTGTTTTTGTTCAGATCAATTAATATGACCCTACCCCAATCGGAATGGTCTAAGAATCAGAAGGGTCTAATTAATATTTTCACTTGTAAAAACTGCAGAAATTTTGAATTAAAATTTTTATAACTATTATCCACTAATATTGATGAGAGTTATCATTCTTACAGTAAATGTTAAAGAAATAACTATCTCCTATTGTATATTTCATAGCGCATTGAGCCTATATAAAATAAAATTATCAATATTCTCCTTATTAATTTTTTTTATAAGAATATTTTTTTTTTCATATATGTATTTATAATGCAAATTATCATGTGGGTAACATCAAAATATTTGACCCTTAAACTATTAATCTAATGCCTACTCAATTAATATATTTATCAATAAAATTCTTAATTCTTACATAAGTTTAATTACATGTAGGTGTAAATGCCTTTTTTTTAATATGTTTTAACTTGTATAGTAAAAATATTTAAAATATAATATGATGTTATAAGAGAACGAGAGGTTGAAAATATGAACCGTCATTTGTTCAAAAAAAAAAAGAAAATATGAACCGTCAGTCAAAAATTTTTTCTATAATTTATTTATATTTTCAGTTTGACCTTCTTAAAATGTAGTCTTAAGTGTCTTTGTACTTAAGACAATTCAAATATTTTATCATGACTTGTTTATATTTTTATTTTAATTTTTTGAAATTTATGACTTTGTTCACTTTAATATTTAAAAATTTTAGAAGTAATTATCTCTAATTTAGGTTTTTATTATTAAGTTTACCTTATAAATTAATTAAGATTTATTGTCAAATTTTGTTTAGTGAAATTCCTTAGCTCCCTTGTTAGATGGGACTCAAGATGGTACTTATATTTTACCATCCCTCTCTTATAGTGTAGGATTTTTTTTTTTTTTAATAAGCCATTCTTCATCTATTGATTGAGATTACAAACTGATGAATATTTGGTGAAAAAATAATATGTAATTACTAACAACAATTGTTGGACCAGCTGATGGGAAATTATTCTCAGTTAAGTGATGTTTCAAATTTGAATCGTAATGTATGCAGTAGTGTTAAATTAGTTGTTCGGAAAACTTTTGTCATTCTTGTGGTTATATTTGGGTCGATCCGAATTAATTAAAATTTAATAAATTTTTAAATACCGATAGTTACAAAAATACATAATCACTTTTTTTCTTAAAATAAACATTTTAGAAAATATATCTCAAAATAATAAATTACATAGGGTCAATCCCATCCCAGCCCTTCTAAAATCTACACAAGTTGGGCATTTCAATCAAAACAAAGAAAATCCATAACCCACACACCTATCGTCCATCTTATGCAGCCCAATATTAATCTGAATTGGATTTTGCCCATAGCTTTGCATATTTTGCAAATAAAACATAGGGAAAAGTACAATAAAATACTATATAGTTAGGTGCTTTTTTTTTTTTTTTGAACAACAGTTAGGTGCTTTTTCACTGAAATGATTGTGGTATTTTTCATAATATTTAAAGTTTTGTAATTTTATTTTATTTGCAGTTTGGCACGATGCTCAATAATAATGTTAAAAATATATAATATAATGTTAAAATAGTATGAATTTTACTTGTAAAATTATTTACTAAGTAGTATAGCATTCAACTAAATAAAATAAATTCACAATAAACAAATATAAGATGTATTTTTAATTTTATTATGAATAAAAAGAAATAATTTTTAAAATAAATTTGTAATACTTTTAAAAATATATAAATAGTTATATTGATAATAAATCACATGTAAAACATTTTATATTATTGAGAGAGAGAGTGTTATGTTAAAGTTTTATTATAAAATAATGACGATATTTGTTGATAGGATATTAAAATGTTAGAAAATGAAATTATATACTTCTAAATGTTACAAAATAAATCACAAATTTTTAAGTGAAAATACGTCTAACCACAAGATACTGTTTTATACTTATCTTAAAAAATATCCCATCTACACCAGAAAGAAAATCATAAACAAAGCTTTAGGTAAAGAACCTAGATAGCGCGGCAGCCATTGATAAAAGAACAAGATTTCCTGCTTATTACAAACGATATGCATAACATTTTCTTCTAGATGGTATTTGTTCAAAGTCAAATCAATTTTTCCTCATCATTCCTTTCCAAATATAGCAACAACTTATTTATGTATTTATAAGAATTTATAGTAAATTAAGCTAATATAGATATATTTAATTTTTTTATTACAATTCAACTCCCACTACTACATTTGAATACAAATGCATGTGTATCCATTTCTCTTAAAATTTTCTCACATATATTCAACTCAAACAAAGATAGTTTTCTTTTATTATCTAAGTTACAAAGAAAAGTTGGTGTCTTTATTGAAACATTTATTTTTCTTAAATTTTATTATCTAAAATTTATTAAATTTTAACTAATTTGGTTTTATCTAAATAGATCATAAGAGTGGTGAAAATTTTTTAATAACTAATTTAATACAATTTTATACACCAAACTTAAAATGTATTTTAACCGAAAATAACTCTGACCAACTGACTGATATTTATTTATTTTTGAACTAGCTGAAGTGGTTAATCTTTCGGGGGAGAGTAAGGGGGAACGGGGTTCAAACCCTACTTTTTTCATTTGGATATTCACATTTTTTACCACTTGAATTATTCAGCGGATCAACCGATATTTATTTATTTATTTTTATATGCTGAATATTAATTGCACATATGAAAATGCCTCTTAAATTTTACCGAATCAACAACATTTGGTAAACTACTATTCTTATAAAGCTCGTTACTACCATATATTCTTATAATGCTTGTTAAATACAACATATATATCGCAATATCATGGTGCATGATCATATTTGCATAAGGCTGTATAATTTTCTCAGTTTAATTCAAAAAATCAGTGATCAGATGGCAATCAATATAATTCTCAAAAAAAAGATAGCAATAAATATAGAATATGAAATTATTGTCTAAATTTTTGAAAAAAAATCGAATTATAATTTTTCATAATTATGAGATTATTTTTTATAACTATATATATTTTTCTATGAAGACTTATCAGAGTACCCTTGAACAACGGTCCAAGGACCACCTAACCTTAATTCGTGATCTCAGGCCAAATTCTACCATTGAAGATTATATAATATATATATTTTTTCATTGGCAGTCTCTAGATAACTTTAAGTTTATTTCCTAAAATTTTAATTTATGTCTTGAAAATTTTTGAGCATTATGTGCATTAAATGTACCTAATTAATATTATCATGTGCTTGGATTTCATACTCTAGCTAATTGATCTTAAAATAGCTGCTGATTTAAAATTTGCTTCTTGCTGATGCTATGAGTGTTTCTTGGTCTTAACATGTATCTGTTTAATTAAGATGATACTGTTCTAAAGCTGTCCCCTTCTAGTTAAAAGAATTTAAAAAACTTAATTAGATTTACATGATTTGTTAAATTAGTTATTGGAAAACTTTTGTCACTCTTATAGTTTTATCCAAATCAAACTGAATTTGTTAAATGTAATGAGTTTTGAATATCGGCGGTTCACACAAAAACAAAGAATAGATATACTATAAAAAAATTATAACGTCTGAAATATTTTTTACTTATTTATTGTTCAAATATGAAATATCTAAAAATTTTAACACATATCCAATTAGAGCAACTCCAATCCAGACTCATTTTGGAACGCAAAATGGAAAAATGGCCTTCAACCCAACATCAAAATCAAATGCAATTTAAGTCTTGTGAACAGTAGAAATGCAGTTATGTGTTTCCACTGTTCACAAACCAAAATGGGGTATTTTTTTTCATTTCTCAATATATCTATACCTTTTTAATATATTAAATTTAGTCCAAATTCTTATTATATATACATACTTTTTTAAATAATTTAGTCCAAAATTAATTTTATTTAAAATATTTTTTTGAATGTAAAATATATACCTAAATCAAATATGTATTTATAAAAAAAATAAATATAATATATTTAACATTAGTTGATAAATACTAAAATATATTATTAGTAGATAAATTTGTAAAAAAATATAAAATGGATGTAATGTGATAAATGTTTAAATATTATAAAATGAGATATAAAAAAAATATAATGAGAATATTCTTTTTTGTCTTAAAAATAGTGTAATGAATTGGAAAAAAATTACAGTAAATATTTCATTTTGATGTAAATTGAACACCATTTTGATATAAATTTAACACTATTTTTGTGTTTATGGTTGGAGATGTCCTAAATATAATACTCAACTAGAATTTTCCTCCTTTAATTTGCATGTACAGTCTCAATCAGAAGCAATCTTAGTCACAAACTGGGGTTCTATACCACTAGAGCTATATATGAAAGTAAACAATCACATGGAAGTGTTGTGCATCACGCTACAACTAGTAGTGTATGAAACCATAACCATCATCACTTGCTTGGATGCTAACAACCATTAGAAGCTCAAAAAATTAAATTCAAACAATTGAAGAGCAACCCAAAAAAAAAACATATTTAGAGATTCAAAGCCGCAAAACAAACTCTATATCAGTTTATCCATACAATCAATTAACTCAAACGATCAACCTGAGAGACTTGAGATCGATTACAATCATATCAATAGTATTTTTTTTTTTTTGTTAACATAGTATATTTTTCTCTCAAAAACATATAGACCCATATATAACTATTTTCACAATGGGAGTTCTTCTATGATTTTGAGTGATTAAAATTAGAAATTCTTGTCTATTCCGGTTGTATTATACTTGACAGTCAGATTTGTAACATATAAACACATATATAACATAATTAAAATATATGTCATAAATCTAACCATCTGAGTATAACACATCTGAAATAGGCAAAAATCTCTAGATCAAAATATAGAATTTCCCTTTCAAAGTATACTATTTTTTTAGACCTATAAAATTTATTACATAATTGGCCTTAACATTAAGCATATCTATCCACAGATCAAATCTTGAAATTAATTTGGATTTATCAGTGGATATATCTTACTCCATGGATCCAAGAATGTACACAACTAATTAAAATTTTAATTACCTTGACAAAGAAGAAGCATCAACACAAGGAGAATTCTTCCACTCATCAGAATGTGATTTGAGGATTTCTCTAGCTTTTTCCTTCAAATAAGCAGCACAATCAGCTTGAAGCATCAAACAAAGCTTTGACACAGCTTTAACATTCAACAATTCCTGAAACACCGTGCTTGATCCTGAAAATTTACATATCAAAGCAAGGATTAAAACTGCACGATCATCCACCACTGGAGACACTTTCAGGATTCTCTTTGCAACCAAAGCAATTGCTCCTCTGTGACTCAAGAACTTAGCTCTTCCATCAGCACATGAACATAGATGAAATAGTATCCCCATTATAAGCTCTGTTGTTTTCTTTTCTGGGCATCTCCATTCAAGATCGATAAGCTCGAAAACTGTTCCTGCTTCTACCATCATTATCCGATTTCTTCCCCATGGACAGGCATTTAACAACACTTTTAAAGCAGCATTAATACCTTGTTGAGTTATTTTCTCTCTTATTACACCAACAATTCTTTTGAAAAATTCCGGTTTAAGCCGTTCCAACACACTAGCACTTGCTTCTTCAAGAACCATCTTCAGTACTGAAACTGCGTGAGATTTAACAATGATATGATTATCAATATTGCACCCCAAAACCCATGTGAAAGCTTCAACGATCTGATCATTTTCGAGTAGAATAGCCTTCGATTCCTTGGAAAGAATACGGATCAATCGAAGAATACTAACAGCTTCCTGAATACCATCAATCTGACCTTTTTTGAAACATGCTACTATAAACAACAGCAAGGCCTTAGGCACTCCAGTTTCCACCATATACTTCCTATTCCTGTCGTTCTCTGCGGCGAGAAGCTCCAGCTCGACAAGGGTTTTCGATTGAAGATGAGGAAGATGAAGATCTTTGATAAGCTTAAGAAGATGAAACTTGTCAAGACAAGGTTTAGGAGTTGGGATTCTATCAACACCACTAGAAGCATTATCAGTACACCAAGCCTGGATTAATCTACGCAAAGTATGATTAGGAGTGAGATCAAAATCTTTAGGCAAAGTTTGTTTAGTGACAGGACAGGTAGTGTTTTTAGAAGTGAAGAGCCAATGTTCAATGCTGTCACGATCATATGTTATACCAGTTGAGATGGTTACTGGGTCTTTCATCATCTGAAGAGATATTGGACAGATAAAAAACTGAGGAATTTCAATATCTTCCATGAAACCAAACAATAATAATAACAATAA
>CATIWK010216457.1:47500-50033 GCA_949634005.1 Mallotus japonicus
ACTTTTCTTATAAAATTGATTATTATTTACCAAGAATATGTCTAACATGTTAGGGTCTAATTGAAAGTTAAAAATAATTGTTCAACATTAATCTTTTTTTTGGCAAATTATAAAAGTACTTCTATACCAATTTATTCATGAAATTGAACCTTATTCGAATAATTTTAAATATGTATTTACTCATTTAATTACTTTTAATCTTAATTATATGTTTTAAAGTACTCGTTTATAGGTTTTTATTTTTTGGCCTAAAGATTTAAACTTGGATTTTTTGCACATAGTTTTTATGTTGATATGAAAATTTTTTTATTTTGATTATTTGTTGGCTAAAGGATTTTAAGCTTGAAACAAAACCTAATTATATTAAGATACACATACACATATATATATATATATATATATATATGCAAAAGCTTGTTTACCTCTTGCTCTGAGCTAACTCCAAATTCATGCACCATATGTTTTGAACCAATTATTAGGTTCTCAAAATAAATCAAATAAATTTCACTCAAAAGTCTACTATTTTATAATATTCATTTTCTTATAACCATAAAACCTCAAAATTTAAAAATTTATTAGATTTTAATTAATGCCGTATATAAAAGTCTACTAACAATTAATTTAATATAACTGCATATACCATGATTTGAACCCAAAATATTATTTAAATTAAAATAGATTCCTATCAGCTGATCCTAACAGTTATTAGAATATTTATATTTTTCTACAAGTTTAAAGTATGACCAGTTACATATAAAATTATGATACTATATTAAAAATAGTGGCTACTTTCTCATTAGCAACTATAAATAATAAAAAAAAATGATGTTTACATGGTGTAATATTGTTGACAATTTCAAAAACGAAAAAAGAAGGAAAATCTCAAGAAAAACATTGACTAGTAAAAATGGGATAATTAGAAACTACCTTTGAAAATGACATTGACAATTGCAATGTTAGAGTGATTGTTATATATTAAAAGAAAAATTATTAATAAACTGAAGAATTCAAAAAAATACAACAAAATAGTAGCTACTTCCTTATTTTATTTGGTTTCTTGTTTTCTTCAATTTGATTATATATATAAACACTAATTTTAAAAGTATTAAGTTAAATCTATGTCATTTAACATTATCATAAAATAATAGAAAATTAAAATTAAAAGGAGGTGAGTTCCCAATTTTTTAAAATGTATTTAATTAATTTATGTTTCTTATTTTATTAAAAATATAAAGTTAATTAAAATGTGGTGAGGTCCTATTTTCTCAAAAAAACTGCTTAATTAAGTTATGGTTTGTAGTTCATTAAATTTATGGCTAGTAACCTTTAGTTTGTGGCAATTTGGTCTATAAATTTTATATTCTATAGTAAATTAAAATTTAAATTACTATATATAGGTGTTGATATGACATATACATATGTAAATTCTTTGCTACATAGAAATTTGTGGAATAAAATATTAATTTTTTAATTTTAATTAATTTTACTTATTTTATAAGTATATTTTCATTTTTACTATGTAGTTATAGTTTAACCTATTAGTTTATTGATTATATCAATTTCATTTTATCTGCAAATTTTTAATTATTTTATGAATAAAAAATTTTTCTATCCCAAAATAAGATGTCCTTCTAAAATTTTTAATTATTATTATTCGACTATTTAATTTTATTTATTATTTTGATAAGTACAATCAAGCCAAAAAAATATGAAATTTCACTATAAATTTTAACTATATTTTTATAAATATTTTAAAAAATCATTTATGAAAAACATATATTTCTTATAAACATTTTTTTTATTTTTTTTGTGTATATATTATTATCCTTAGAAATATCAATCATATTGTTTGTTAAATTTTTTTAAACAGCAAAAGAATTTTTAAGAGATTTGCGTCTCAGTTAACACTCAATTTCTTCCTTAATCATTCCAAAAAAATATCTTATATTGATTCAATGCATTCAAAACTAAATACTAGAATACTATGAATGCGAACATGAAAATTAATGAAATTTCCTATAATCCCATATGGTGAGTCAAGTCAAATTTTTCTACAAATAGGATCACAATCAATCCAGTTCCATTAACCAACTTCTCAGTGCATCATCATTTTTATTGATAACTTGATTTCCGGAACCTCCGAGTTCTGTGGTCAGACAATCAACAAAGAGCAAGGTAAGATGTGGGATTTCCCCCACTAATCCTCCGATGTCTAAGTTAGAGAGAGAATTTAGAGAGATAAAGAGAGTAATAAGTTAAGAGAATAGAATGAGTAAGGGTGGAAGAAGTGAGCAGTATTTATAGAGAGCGAGATTTGCAAACCTAGGAGGAATGAGATTCCTCTTATTTGTATGACTTTCTTCTATTTAAGAAGTATTATGTAAGATCCGAAATTCTTCCCAAAGAAGGACTCATTTTCCTACTTGGATTGGGCATTCTTGTGCTGCAAGTAATAATCTCAAATAGGCAAATAAAGTATCGTTTGAATAGGAATATACCTATGGGGTATCAATAAGCTTAATTATGATTAGTG
>CATIWK010216667.1:0-12808 GCA_949634005.1 Mallotus japonicus
AGCCAACTTAGACATTAATCAGCACACTTTGACCAATTGATTTGGTGTAGCCAATTTGGTATGAAATGGCGGTGCAGTAATCTTTGAGCAATATCTTCATTCTGTTTTCAAAAGATGTGGGCTCATCAAGTTGGTTTAACAATTAATACAGAGAATAAAAATGATGCTTTTGTCGATGGAAAGAAACGACCTGGAAAAATCTTCACTTCCATGTCCTTTAGTGATGCAGACCATCATCTTGCTGTGGCCGCCCCTACAAGTAATTCTTCTATTCTTTGGGGATGCTATCTTCTGATGTAGGTCTATTGAAAAGGGCATTTTTTTTCTTTCTTTCTTTCTTTTCTATTTCTTTAATCCCAACCTGGTTAAATTTATGATTTTTTTTTTTACTAAGAGTATTGGTGATTCTATAGCTGAGACGATTGGTGTTGTTACTAATCCTAAAATTGTTGTTTTTGAACTTTGCTAGTTATGTTGTTTTTGAGTTCTTCTCAAATCATATTCAAACCGGGAGAAGAACGAGCAAAAAGAAGAGCAAAACAGGAGAAGAAGACTGTAGATCAAGAGGTTAAAGGAGATAAAAACGAGTTAAGATACCATAAATACCCCTCACTATTATTAAATTTTATTTTTTAATATGACACATGTAAATAATAATTATATGATGTGACATTTTTATTATTAAAATATTTAATAATTAATACTGTTTAAGTAATTTGTCAAATTATTGTTCAATAGCTACATAAATAAAAGTATAAGAGCTCAATGCAATGCAATACAACAGTATAAACTCAACAGAGAATACCGCGATAATTCAGAATTTAAAAATGGATTTTGCCAATGGGGATTTATAAGCTCAATAGACAGAAGCTTGCCACCCAGGCCCCTTGGCCTGGGTTATAAAAAAAAAAAAAAAAAGAAAAAATTCTAATTTGACTAAAAAACGAAAAGTCGCGTGTGAAATTAGTGCAGAATCTTTGGTCACCTTCAGCCTATGATATGATTCTGTGCTCTTCCGTTGGGCAAAGAAGAGGAAAAATGAAGGTCAACCATCAACTTTGTCAGCTGATCCCACTGTTCATCATATCATTTTCACTCGCAATCAGCGTCAAATCATTTACAATCGAAGAAGCAACCATCGACGACATCCAACAAGCCTTCACCCACAACAAGCTAACATCGAAACAATTAGTCCATTTCTACATAAACCAAATCAACACCTTAAATCCTCTGCTACGCAGTGTGATAGAGGTGAATCCTGATGCATTAGATCAAGCAGAGAAGGCTGACGAAGAACGAACTGCAGGGTGGCCGTAGATATTTGGGTAAATTGCATGGAATTCCGGTGCTGCTTAAGGACCCGATAGGAACTCATGATAAAATGAATACCACGGCTGGGTCGTACGCGTTGGTCGGGGCGGTGGTGCCTCGTGATGCGGGCGTGGTGGAGAAGTTAAGGCAGGCTGGAGCTGTGATAATGGGGAAAGCTAGCCTTAGCGAGTGGTACAAGTTTCGTTCTTTGTCTCGCATTCCCAATGGTTGGTGTGCTAGATCTGGACAAGGAGTTGTAAGTAAGCTAACCTATGTTTTATTTCATTTATGCATGTGAACTCAATGTTTCAGCTTTACGAAACTTGATACATGGAAATCAAGCAGAATCCTTACTACCCAAATGGAGATCCATGTGGCTCAAGCAGTGGATCGGCAATTTCTGTAGCAGCAAACATGGTGGCAGTATCTCTCGGGACTGAAACTCATAGCTCCATCATATGTCCTTCGGATCATAATTCTGTTGTAGGTTTCAAACCCACTGTTGGACTCACTAGTCGAGCTGGTGTTATTCCAGTTATGCCTAGCAGGGATACCGTTGGGTAAGATTGCATATATGATATATCTCCTAGTATAATGTTACAAACTTGCAGCAAATTTTTTTATCATGATGGAGTAGTCAAGTGCAATGATCTATGCATTGATCATCAGCTTTTGTAGTTGATAATGTATGCAACTTGAGTTATTAAATATGCATTTTAGATAAAAGGTGAATTCCTTTGTTTGAAGTTTGAACATTCCACAGGCCTATTACTAGGACAGTCGCTGATGCAGTTTACTTGTTTGATGTAATTGTGGGCTATGATCCAAGAGATTATGAAGCAACTACTGCAGCTGCCAAGTTCATACCTGTTGGTGGTTACAAGCAATACCTCAACCCAAATGGGCTTAAAGGAAAGAGACTAGGAATTGTTAGAAATCCTTTCTTGAACTTGTTGAATGAATATGTAGTTTCTGCTTTTGAGCATCATCTGAACTTATTGAGGTAATCAGATAATTCAGTGAAAGGTCAATTTTTTCATGTCTAACGTGCCAGTGCTTGCCATTCGAGCTGTACCATATATAATGTGCATGTAATCTTGAAATTCTAGGAAAAGAGGTGCCACTGTAGTGGACAATCTTGAGATAACTGACATTGATTTCATTCTCAATCCAAAAAAAAGTGGTGAATTTACATTGATGATGGCTGAGTTCAAGCTCTCCTTGAATGATTACTTAAAAGAGCTCATCACATCTCCAGTGAGGTCGCTTGCTGATATTATTGCCTTCAACCAAAATAACCGCGATCTTGTAAGTGCATCTTTCTCATAGAAGATTCGTATTTTATATTTTCTGAAGAAGCAAAATAAAAATTGAAGCCCAGTGCTAGTTACATTTTTTCGCAATTACGATGTTTTTGGTGCTTGATATGCTTGATTGCAGGAGAAAACCAAAGAATATGGTCAGGACACATTCATATTGTCAGAGAAAACAAATGGCATTGGAGAGAAAGAGAAGGTGGCAATAGAATTGATGGAAAAACTGTCAAGAGATGGATTTGAGAGGCTGATGACAGAAAACAAATTAGATGCAATGGTGACACCTGGTTCAGGTGTTGTTTCTGTTTTGGCAGTTGGAGGATATCCTGGAATCACTGTGCCGGCTGGTTACGATGGAAATGGAATGCCATTTGGAATCTGTTTCGGTGGATTGAAGGGTACTGAGCCAAAGCTAATTGAAATTGCTTATGACTTTGAACAAGCCACCAGGGTAAGAAGGCCTCCTTTTCCCAAGTCTTCTGAACTATCAACTACCTTTCTCTTTGGAAGTGTATAGTTGGCCTTATGTACAGAACTGCTTAAAAGTATTCCTGTCAAAACTAACAACAGAGGCAGTACTTTAAAGTCTTCAATGATTTCGTCAATTGATTATAGTTGCTCTAGTCTTTGTTTCTTTTTCGTTTTTATTTTTACCCTGAGGGGAAACCCTTAATTAACCTCCTGTCAAAGAGCAGATGAAGTTTAAAGAGTTAACCATTGTCTTGATGTAATTGTTCCTTATGTTATTGAACCTTCCTTGTGCCTGGGGCTTTATGCATCTAAAAATGCCAATTGCCAGAACATGCATTTGCATTTTCTTTTTATGGAAGGCCGAGTAGGGTGAGGCTTTATCTCAGTAATTTTACCGATGTCTAGGGGATGGCTCTTGGAGGGTGGAGAAGCCAAATGGTTATGCTTATGCCTGTTTATGCAAAAAATATCAGAAGCATTTACTATGGGAAATACATACCTATTTCAGGCGTATAGTTCGATCTATATGCTAACTTAACAGATGAATGAAACATAATTTACAGGTATTGAATGATTGAGATACATGGCTGAACTCATCTAAACCCAAATGTTAAAACACTTAAGACTACACATTACTTGTATATTTATTGCATTTTATATGTTGGAAGCAAGCCTAACTTTTTATTTTATCCTTCCGTTAAACAGCCAAATTAAGAAAAGATCCTCTTTGAAATCCTCCCTGTTAAAGTCTAGCTGCAAAAGAACCAACATCTAATAGTTCATATTCACAACTTTCAGAACATACAACAGAAACTGCCAGAAATAGACGGCAAATGTATAGGCGTAGAGACCTGCGGCAGGACTATGTCATTTGGATAGAGACTAATGATTATTATATATGTGAAGGCATTTTAGTATCCATAATGTTAAAAGAACTGATTATATCATGTTGGCTATTTCTAAAGAAAAGTAGAATCTTGTCGAGGACCGATAATTCTAACAAAGAGCTAAACATCTTAGCCAGCAGTGAAACATTCAGATACAAATATACAATGTGTGTGTTTATTACAGAATATTTACTATAAAAAAAGACCATATATATATATATATAGTGATATTTTAATGAAATGTCGCGATATTTTAAAAATAAATTGCAATATTTTGAAGATGATAGTGATATTTTAGGAAAAAATGGGAATAGTAGTAGTAGTAGTAGTAATAATAATAATAATAAATAAATAAGTAAAAAGATAAGGCCTATGGGATAATGGGAATGCGTGCAGAGAGTTGAGCTCAACTCGACTCTTAAACTCAAAACTCGAAATCGATTGAGTTTTTTTTATTTTTTATTTTTTTTACATATATAAATTTTGAGTTTGACTTGATTAATTATATAAAATTTTAATATATATATATATAATTTAAAATATTTGAACTCTACTCATTTTGGAAAGATATTTTTATAATTATATTAAAATAAATGGATAAAATGATAAATATGCATAATTTCAATTAGACCCGACAACTTACCGGAGGAGCTCCAGCTGGAGCTCCTTAGAGTAATAGCACAAACAACCGTTTGGCGTATGTCTCATAGTGCCCTCTCGCCTTCAAAAATTTGCACCATTTTGTGCTTCGGAAATATGCCATCGTAATGTTCTCGGGAGATTTCAACCAAAATTAGCAGGAGTCTTCCTCTGTATAAATTGAAATCATTCCCATCTGCCTCGAAATAAAACATCCCTTCCGACTTAGAAATGGAAATCAATGAACAAAAGAAGTTTGCACTTCTTTTATCTCTTGTTTTGGTTCTTCAAGCTGCAACAAGTCATGCATTTTCAATTAAGGAAGCAACCATTAACGATCTCCAACTTGCTTTTAAGCAAAATCAACTCACTTCAAGGCAACTGGTCGAGTTCTACATTGGAGAAATCCGTACACTCAATTCAATCCTCAATGGAATCATCGAAATGGATCCTGATGCCCTTTATCAAGCTGATAAAGCAGACTACGAGCGCAGGGTTAAGGCAGCAGGTTCAGGGATTGGCTTGCATGGAATTCCTATCTTGCTCAAGGACAACATTGGAACCAAGGATAAGCTGAATACAACGGCTGGTTCATTTGCACTGCTCCTATCAGTAGTGCCTCGAGATGCAGGTGTAGTAATGAAGTTAAGGAAAGCAGGAGCTATCATTTTGGGAAAGGCTAGCATGACTGAATGGGCTGCTTTTAGATCACTTAAGCTGCCTAATGGTTTCAGTGCTAGAGGTGGACAAGGAAAGGTGAGTTCAGGCATCGACACTTGAAAATTTCTCAAAACAATTCGTAGAATAATGTTTTGATATGTACTGAATGAATCTCCTTGCAGAATCCTTATGTTCTATCAGCAGATCCTTGTGGGTCAAGCAGCGGATCAGCAATATCAGTAGCAGCAAATTTAGTAGCAGTATCACTGGGGACAGAAACTGATGGATCCATCTTATGTCCTTCCAATGCTAACTCAGTCGTCGGTATAAAACCAACCATCGGTCTAACAAGCCGAGCCGGAGTTGTCCCAGTTTCTTCCCGACAGGACACCATTGGGTGGGTTCCTGACATTATCCATATCATGTTAAAATGAAAGTTGATTTGCTGAATTATGAACTTTAAGATTGGAGGAACATTTCCTTGTCTGGACAGGCCTATCTGCAGGACGGTATCAGATGCTGTACTCGTCCTTGACGCCATTGTGGGTGCTGATTACAACGATGGTGCAACCAAGGAAGCATCACAATACATTCCATATGGTGGTTACAAACAATTTCTCAAGCTTTACGGGCTTAAAGGGAAGAGACTTGGGGCAGTAAGGAATCCATTCTTGAGTTCTGCTAGTACAGCTGAGAGTCAAGCTTTTGAGTACCACCTCCAAACACTTAGGTATACCATACAAATTTTAAGAACTCTAGCTAATTGTAATCATTGCATATACACTTTTCAAGTTGAACTTTAAATTTCATACATGGCATAAATCAAATAAGTTAATTTGCGAATGTAGAAAAGGAGGTGCAACAATTGTAGACAATTTGGAAATAGCCAACATCAACACCATCTTAAATCCTAATGCAAGTGGAGAAGCTGCAGCATTGTTAGCTGAATTCAAAATATCCATAAATGCATACTTGCAAGCGCTTGTGGTTTCCCGAGTCCGAAGCTTAGCTGATGTTATAGCATTCAACCAAAAATTTGCAGATGTGGTGGGTACACAATCTTACGAACATTCTAGCAATATTTTTACACGATCTAATAGCAGAAGATATATGTTTTTGAATGGACATGCAGGAAAAGATAGAGGAATTTGGCCAAGACGTTTTTCTTGCATCTCAGGCTACAAATGGAATTGGGGCGGCAGAGAGAGCAGCATTGTTGAATTTAGCAAAACTGACCAGAGATGGATTTCAGAAACTGATGTGGGATCATAAGCTAGATGCACTAGTGACTCCTGGTGCAGGAGTCGCTCCTGTTCTTGCAATTGGAGGATTTCCAGGAATCAACGTTCCATCAGGATATGATTATATGGGGGTGCCTTTTGGCATAAATTTTGGAGGATTAAAGGGTACTGAAGCTAAGCTAATTCAGATTGCTTATGGCTTTGAACAGGCTACTAACATTAGAAAGCCTCCTACATTCAAGCCTTGAACATTGGTACACAAGTGGAACTCTTTGGATATGAATAAATTTTGTTAAGGAACTTTAAAAGGATATGTTTGCTTTAGTGTCACCTGGTGAATTGTTCTATTTTTCCATATACAATTAATTAATTGAAATATATATATGCCTATTGGTATGGAAAATCCAAACCTTTATGGTTTTTTCAAAGGGAAAAGGTTCATTTTTGCCCCTAGCGTTTTGGCTGAAGATCTTATAAGCCCCCATCGTTTTTTTTGCTCAAATACAAATGATTTTTACTGAAATGAGCTTTTCATGCCCCTCTCTTAACGTGAACTTATTAAGGAGTTAAATCTCCGTTAATTAAGTTGAACATGACATGGCAAAAAGGGCCTACCAGAATTGATAGATAAGGGCCAATAACAAAATGGACATCGTCTGCTTCTTCTTCTTCTTCTTCTTCTTCTTATGCTGCTTCTTCTTCTTCTTCTTAAAATAATTAGGGTAACAGTGAAACCCTAAAAATAATTAGGGAAGTTTAGCGCCGTTGCTGTTGCTGCCTTCTTTGTCGCTGTTTCATATGTTATTGTTGCTGTTTATTGTGTTAATCGTTGTTAAATGGAAACATCAGACTTATCTCTAGGGTTTGCTTCGAATAGGATGCAGTCTTCGTCTTCTCACCGCACCTAAATCGCTGATAACTCAATCTCTCTTCAGCTTGATTCCAGCCACAATGACTCCAGCCACCCACCCACCGCCACTTTCTTTACAATTGCTTGAGCCACTAATCGATAATCATCAAAACGACAATCTAGAGAGGCGAAACGGAGAAGATTATGAGGAAGAAGTTGGAGAACTAAGAAATCAAAAAGATTTTCGAATTTTAGGGTATTGTTTAAAAAGGAAAAGAGATTGCGAGACATCATCAAGGAATCAACCAATTCAATATCATGATAGCATTGGAGAATTTTGTTTGTAGAGCAGTAATGGAGGCATTGGGCAGCCATTTAACTGATAAGTATTCAAAAGGAGTACCTGATTCGTGTTATTATGGTGGGAATCAATACATTGATGAAATAGAAACACTTTTTTGGAAAAGAGCACTGGATGCTTTTAATTTGGATTCAGAGATTTAGGGAGTTAATGTGCAGCCTTATTCATGTACTTCTGTAAATTTTGTGGTTTTCACTGGGTTGTTATTGCCTACTGACAGGATTATGGGGTTGGATAATCCTTCTGGAGGGAATACGAGTCATGGATATTATATGCCTAGTGGGAGGAAAGTGTCTGCTACTTCTATTTTCTTTGAGAGTTTGCCTTATAAAGTGAATCCATAAACTCTGATGCCTCTGCAAAAAGAAAGAGGTCGTCTATAAAAAATAGATATGAAAGAGGTGGCCTATTTTTGCTTAAGAAGATCGGCTTCCATTGTTTATTCAAGACAACTGAAGAAATGTGTTGGGCGAGTCTCTCAACACAAAGAACAAACAGGTAAGGGGAGAGAGGATCCCTTTTCCTGATCCCTCTTGAAGGAGAAAAGCTATTTGTAACTTCACCATTCCACAACACTACCATTGATGAAGTCATTACACAATGCATAATGACTGAGATCAAATTGCTAGGCAAACCAACATCCATTAAAGTGTCTTGAATAAAGTCCCACTGCAGCATATCATATGCTTTACTAAGATCGATTGCCATCTGCCCTTTCTTCCCTTTCTTTGTCCTCATCGAATGGATTACTTCCTGAGCTAGCACAATGTTGTCTGTGATGTGCCGGCCAGGAACAAAACTAGTCTGTGCAGGCCCTATAAGAGTTGGCATTAGAGGCTTAATTCGGTTTACAAGCAACTTGGTAATAATTTTGAAGCTTACGTTGCACAAGCGTATCGGTCTGAAATCCCTGAGCATACATAAGCTTCAAAATAGACATTTGGTTATTGTTATTAATTATTATTACTTTAAATTTCTGGAAAAAGTTAAAAACAATAAGGCACAAAATATAGTAAGCAGATATGAAGATCTGTACAATTCATAACCTCCTCTAGATCGCACCACCACCGCCAACCACAACCACAACCCCCCCCCAAAAAAAAAAAAAAAAAAAGGGAGGGAGAGAGAAGGAGAGGTGGGGGTGGGGGTACGGTAAGTTCTTTGAGAATGGAAAACATACCATTATTAAGCCCTTTCAACCCCAAGGTTCAATTCCACCAAGGAACCAAATGGAATTCATTTGCAAATGAATTTTTATTAATGAAGTGTGTTTGATTTAAATGAATAGTTTATGAAATTCATTTGAAATGAATTTCATATTTTGTTGTATTGTGTTTGGTATAAATCTGAAATTCAAGTTAATTTTTAATTTTGGTCAAAAATACCCTTTTAAATAGATTATGTTTTTATTTTCTTTTTTAATTTCACATTATATTATTAAAAGTATGATTATTTAACATTCAAATTAATATTTATTTTTTAGATATTTATTTTAAATTATATTTTTAAATTTTTATTTTCGAATTTATAATTTTTTAAAATTTAGTAAAAATAAAATTATGATTGTATGAAAAATCTAAGTATGGGTTAGATAATAATAATAATAATATAAGCTTGCTATAGCAGCTTGGTCCATTTGAATTCATAGAAATGAAATAATTTTCGAAAATACTATTATTTATATTAAAATATCTTTATTTTTTAAAATTATTATAATGAAAATCATTTATGAATTTAACAAATTTTCAATAGTAAATATAATTCTTTTATTATTATGTATATATTTTTATTTAATTTTAAATAAATAATTATTTATGTTGTTAAATTGGATAAATAAAAATATTTTATCAAAATTTAAAAATTGGAATAAATTTTCCAAAAATTTGAAACCTTTGAATTTTTAATTCCAATAGACCATTATAGATTTAGAAAATTCAAAAAGGTAAATTTGACATTTTATAAGATGTCATGTTAGCATTTTTATTTAAGTTTAACAAAAAAACTATTTATATTAAAATTGTCAAACATATGTCAAATCGAGATATTTTTGCCAAAATTAAAAGATAAGGATAGAATTGTAAAAGGTTGCGCACATTTAGATTTATCGCAACAATAGACCTACACACACTGAGAAACACATTTGCCCTTTATTTTTTTTGGGAGCATTTAAGTACAAAATTAAGTATTTACTGTGATTTTAGCACTTGAGATAACGTTTTAAACAAATAGAATTAATACCGTTATTCAGTGCTTATGTCGATGTCAAATAGTCAAAATAGCGGTTATATACTACTCCACCTCTTATTCTTCACATTATTCCTTATTTGGTTCATCTCCAACTTACAAACCTTAAAAATGTATTATAAAGATGAGAGAAGATGCCAATGAGGAAGTAGTTTAAAGACAATTGTTCCACAATAATATCATAAGATGTAGGGTTTGAATTCTGTTGCAGGGCTTCAACATTTAATTGAGAAGTGTACACGTCACATATTAGTAGAGTCAAATGAATTCATCAACATCTTTCATCCTTTTAATGGCATAGACTAAGAGTTAAATTTTTAAAAATTTATAAAACTCAATAAAAAAAGAATTACTGCAAGACTTAATTATGAAAACTAAAAACTTATAGGGCTTCCTTTGTTGGTTACTATATTTACAAGCTATTATCTTCACAAGTAATTAGATTCACATTTCTAGGAATGCTGAAGGTGTGGAAGTAACAGATATTCCATTACAATTTCTTTAAGGATTATTCAAGGCATAAAAGAAGGAGGTTTCCTAATCTTAGTTGCTTGCTCAAACCCATAAGAAATTTCAATTAATTTGGGTTCACTACCCTTTAATCCTCCAAAGCAAATACCAAAAGGCACTCCCTTGCTATCATAGCCAGCAGGAACACTAACTCCAGGATACCCTCCAATTGCAAGTACAGGAGAGGCACTTGAACCAGGAGTTACCACAGCATCTAGTTTATATTTCCTCATTACCTTCTCTATTCCATTTCTTGAGTACCTCTCTAACTTTGACATTGTTTCCTTGTATTTGTCTTCACTTACGTTTAAAGTTTCAGCTTTTTCAAAAAAACCTTGACCATATTCCTTGATCTTTTCCTGCATCACCATTAAATTTTTTCACTCTAAACGTTTTAATACTTTAATGGTGCAAGCTCTGATACCATGTTAAACAATATTTTTAATTCAAAAATTTAATTAATGGTGAGCTGAGGTCGCAACCTGTAAATATAAGAAGTTTAAAATCTCTTTTAACATGTAAACTTAATTAATTACCAATTCGGAGAACTTTTTGTTGAAGGCAATAACATCTGCTAAGGATCGCACTGGGGATGTCACCAAATCTTTCAAATACTCATTCAGTGCTGGCTTGATTTCAGCCAGCACGGCATCAAATTCACTATTCTTCCATGGATTCAATATAATGTTGATGTTGGTTATTCGCAAATTGTCTATCACCTCTGATCCTTTCTGCCTTCATTTGTGCCAAAAAAAAAAAAAAAAAAAAAAAAACTCAAGAATTGATTCACTTGGTTATGGCAACACAAGTTACAAAAATTCTGCTACCTTAGCGTCTGAATATGGTTCTCAAAAGCTCGAGTGAGAACAAATCTCTCATCACCAGTGAAATTGAAGAATGGGTTCCTTACTATTCCCAGACGCTTGCCTTTGAGCCCGTCGCGCTTAAGAAATTGTTTGTAGCCACCATGTGGGATGTACTTTACGGCTGCTTTGGTTGCAGCATCATTGTAATCAAAGCCTGCAATTGTATCAAGGACATATACAGCATCTGATACAGTCCTGCACATAGGCCTGCTCCATTCAACGTCAGTACGCCATAAACATGACAATGTTTGGTTTACAATGCAAAGATGACTATATATTTTCAATCAAATACAAGCATAGATTGTTGCAATAGTTGTCTAATGTTTTGTTATGTGTACGCCTGGAAAAATTGATGCTGAGTGTACCTACCCAACAGTGTCCTGCCTAGGAGTGATGGGAACAACCCCAGCTCTGCTTGTGAGACCAACGGTTGGTTTGATGCCCACTACCGAGTTAAATCCAGATGGGCATAGGATGGATCCATCAGTCTCGGTTCCTAGAGACACTGCTGCTAAATTTGCTGCCACTGATATACCTGATCCGCTGCTTGACCCACAGGGACCAGCCGATAGAACATAAGGGTTCTGCTCTTTATGAATTTTTACAGTCAAGCAAGAAATGAGCCTAATTAATTGAAAGACAAATATATTTTTCAGAAAATCTGATTCTTTAACATACCTTGCCTTGACCACTTCTCCCACAAAAACCAGCAAGGGACTTAAAAGATCTGGAGCCAGCCCACTCACTTAAGCTAGCTTTCCCTAATATGATGGCACCAGCTTTTCTTAACTTCACTACTACACCTGCATCTCGAGGCACAATTGATCCAAGCAGTGCATATGAACCAGCAGTGGTGTTGAGCTTATCTTTGGTGGCAATGTTGTCCTTGAGCAGGATAGGAATTCCATGTAAACTAGGCAATGATCCGGGCGAATTAGCCTTGCGCTCTTGGTCAGCCTTATCAGCTCGATAAAGTGCATCAGGGTTCACTTCTATGACCCCTCTGAGGAGGGGATTGAGTCTATGGATTTCTTGAAGATAGAACTCAACTAGTTGTCTTGAGGTTAGTTGGTTTTCCTTAAAAGCTATCTGAAGATCATTTATGGTTGCTTCTTTAATTGAAAAAACTTTGCTTGTATTGTTACATAATCCATATCTGAACATACATACAAGAAGGCAAAGGAAGCGCATTCTGGTAGACATGTCTGATGTGAAATGAGAATATGGATATGGTCCCAAATTTTTCTTGATGGGTGAGTGTCCTAGGAACTTTTTTTATATCTTCTTTTTCTTTTGGTTTTTTTCAGGAGCATGAAAGCTGCTGTTGTTAA
Source organism: Mallotus japonicus (assembly GCA_949634005.1). Classification (NCBI taxonomy): domain Eukaryota; kingdom Viridiplantae; phylum Streptophyta; class Magnoliopsida; order Malpighiales; family Euphorbiaceae; genus Mallotus; species Mallotus japonicus. The sequence continues at coordinate 12,688 of CATIWK010216667.1, forward strand.
TTTGTCATACTTTATCTCATGACAGATTGAATTGTTAAAAGCAAGCACTGAAGATATATGTTCAAGATCTATGATGAGATGGACCATCAGGCGCATAATCAAAAGCACCACTTACAATAGC
>CATIWK010216721.1:0-13819 GCA_949634005.1 Mallotus japonicus
TTTATTTCTTTAATATTTTTAATATTAATACTTTTATTTACACAAAAATTAATTTAATGCAATTTTTTAAGTTAATCTAACAATTAAATGATAAATATTAATTAATTTAATTTTAACTTTTTTTGTTAAATTTTATAAAATAATTAATTTAATTTTGTTAGAGATAAAATAGAAATTAACTTAATTAAAATAGGAAATATACTTTCAATTAAATTAAAATTATATGTTAATTAATTTCATTTTTATTAGAGATAAAATAGAAATTAACCTAATTAGAATAGGAAATATATTTTCAATTAAATTAAAATTACATTTTACTTAATTTAATTTAATTTAATTTTGTTTGAGATAAAATAGAAGTTAACCTAATTAAAAAATGAAACATATTTTCAATTAAATTAGAATTATATTTTAGTTAATTTAATTTTTATTAGAGATAAAATAGAAGTTGACCTAATTAAAATAGGAAATAAACTTTCTATCAAATTAAAATTATATTTTAATTAATTTAATTTTAATTTTATTAGTAAATGACAAAATAATCCAATTTTTATATAATAATGAGTGAAGACTTTTTCGTAATTTTGTTTGTCCCCCTTCGTACATATATATATATATATATATATATGTATTTTTTTGGTCTTTGGGGAGGGGGATGGGGGGATCGAACCTCCCCTTACAAGGATGCTAATCCCCGTGCCTGGATGTTTTACCACCCGGCCTAGGCGGGATTTTATATATATATATATATATATATATATGTATGTATGTATGTATGTATAGACACACACTAAAAGGGAAAAGAAATATGCAGATGATAGCCCCAACCTATAAACTTGGACAAAGGAACTTAGAACCTTCAAGATAACCTCAAATGTGTGTTTACACCTAAATTAATTTTTCCAAAGCAAAGTCCACATTGACATGAGCCCAAGACCCAAGCACCTCAAGTGGGAAACGTGGTTTAGTAAACAGAGGATAAAGGGAACTCTTCTTGCAAAACAGAAAAACACAGCCAATCACCTAAGACAACTGCAGTCAGCTTCAAACAACTACAGTCGACAACAATTTAGCTTTTCATTTCAAATTTCGTTTCGATTCCCTGTTTATATTTTTTTATGTCAAAACTCTTGTTTTTTCAATGAAGTTCAACATTATTCGACAATTCTCCAATTTTCCATTTCAGTTCTGCTTAAACCTTTAGCTTTTGTTTTCATTTCTTTATTGGCATTTTCAGTATTAAATATGGAGAGGGGGAGAGAGAGAGAGAGAATCTATAATATTTAACAAAATAACATATTAGATATTACACGCATAGCCAAACATGCCAAAAGAAGTATGAAATGTCACGTACCAAAATATAACAAATGGGTACAAAAGAATAAATTGTCTAATTTGATTTATATTAGACAAAATATATGTAAACATAATTAAAATAGGAAAAATATATTTTTAACAAAATCATCACTAAAAGCCAAGTCCTTCACGGGCAATCCGCTGGTCTCGGTTTCGAGACCAGCTTCCCTCCCCCTCTCCTCAAAAATTGTAACGTGACAAAAAAAAAAAAAAAAGGTACAAAAGAATAAAGAACAGCAAAGTCAGACAAACAGAAAGAATAAAGCAAATATACAAGTGACTCCACATCAAATTTTATCGAGTAACAATATCAATTGATGACGTCAATAAGGTGCACATATGCTAATGAATGCAATGTGAAATGATGGTATTTGTACATAGTCTTTTTTTTTGGACAGGAAGATGAGGGGGGAAGGGACAACGTTTCTAGGCATTTAATCGTTGAGCTACCCGCCTTGGGCTGGCTAGTTCCAGCCACGGGGTATTTGTACATAGTCTGAAGCCACAATCATAAAAACATGCATATAGGTATATCCATAAGCTTTTAAATGTGCATAAGATGAAGGCAAGCAACTCAATGAAGTTTTGGCACTTATCAGTGACTTCTAATAATTCGCATAATTAGAAAATTAAACATCTGTCAATCTGTTTCCTTTTTTGTTAATAGTAATTAACAAAAAATAATAATTAACATCTACCAATTCTTTCTTGCTAACTTTTGCATCTGCTAATTAAGGGGGTCCCTATCCACAAAACAACAGTGGGGCTAAAAGCAAAAGATAAGCTGAGCCCTTAATTTATTGGAGAGCAATAGGCCAACAAAATTAGATCCAACTTCAAATGCTATAGAAATTCAACGAGCATGGTATTGATGGGGTTTGGTTAAGGATCCATCAAGCTCAAAAGGAAGTAGACCAAAATAGAAGTTTTTTTTTTTTTTTTTTTGACAAAACAGTAAAGAAAACGTAAATAGTCCTTTCAGAAGGATCAGATGTGCATCTAGACTCATTCATAAGCTCCGATGATTGTTGGGTTATCTTTATAGTTCATGCCAGTAAAGCTGTTGTGTCTGTTTAGAACATTCAACAAAGAATAAAAAAGTTCAAGTTGAAATCATGGGTAATCCGTCTCATCTATCATGCATATGGTGGTTCAATAGACCATGCAGAGTTGAGAACCCCTCCACCATGATCAATTAACATCTGCGATAGAAAAAGACAGTCCAAAAAAGAGAGCAAGATGCACACTTTATACCTGATTCTGCTTTCTTTCTTTTTTTTTTTTTCTCATGTGCACAAAATTAAATAAAGTAGTGGCAATTACGTTCAGGAAATTTACTAAAGTACATTTCTTAAGGGATCCACCACTCAACACTTCGTATGAGCATAAAGCTAGACTAACAAAATATAGTCCATAAAAGATGCTAGTTGTAGATACCTTCCAAATCCTTTCCACTGGCTGCAGCAATTAACTTGCCTTTAATCTGCCTGCATAATCTATTTCACTGTCTTGGGGAAAAACTACAACTGCAAAAATGTGGAAATTAAAGTTTAATTCTTTATTGACAATGATCAAGTAAATGAATCCAAGCATAGTTTAGGGGGAATTCAGCGTTCAAATTTCAACACTTCTAGAGGTATTAAACATCAAGAAAAAGACATTGATAAGAAGAAACCATGCATGTTATCGAAAATTGAAGTATTGTTATGAATTGGGTCTTATTTCATTCCGTTTATGATGCACAAATGAAAGTCCAACATAAGAATCTCAGACACATGAAGCTAGGAGAGTAGAGTAGTTAAAAAATAGCTAGTGTCATTTTCTTATTTCAATCGAAAAACATAAAATATTTCCAAAAAAAAATTCCAAAAATAAAATGCAGAGAAATTATCAGTTCAAAAATATTTTATTTTAACATTCATAACCTCAGTCCATTGAATACTCTTCAATATCGTAACCCTTCATCCAATGAAGATTTTCAATATAGAAGAAAAAGGGGAACACCAAAACAGAACAGAAACAAAGAAAAAATAGCAAATCAACTCTTTAAATTAAGTACAAAGTTCAATGTATCCCTAAGTTAACATGACCGAAATAAAACAAAATAAAAGCAGAATCTCCAAAAATGCACAAAAACCAAAATCAAACACCAAAACTCTTAAAACTTCATCAAATGAAGACTTTCTATATAGAAGAAAAAGGGGAAGAAACACCAAAACTCTTAAAACTTCATCAAATGAAGACTTTCTATATAGAAGAAAAAGGGGAAGAAACAACAAAACTAAATTTTTCTTTCATCATCTTAATTTTCCAAGCAACCAAACAGAACATAAGCAAAGAAAAAAAGAAGAAAAAGATAAGTACATGATGCGGATCATATTGCTTTGGAGTATTTGGACGAATTTGATAGAAGAAAGTGCACAATGGTGCTTCGACAGGCTCTAACTTTCAACTCCAGATGAATCACGAAGCTCATAATATATCAAAACGAAGCTGATTCAGAAACCTATATTTATTGCTGGGTTTACTTGTAACAGGCCAACTTTTAGGCCCAAATGCCATTGTTTTGGCCTTAAAATTAGCTTTGAAGTTTTTAGTGTTTTTTTTTGTCTTTTAGCCTTTTTCTTTAGGGTTTCTTTTTCGAATAGTATTTATTTGTTTTGGATGTTTTGAGACAGTTTTTATGAATTTTAATAGAATTATCTATTTTTTCCAATTTTCGGCATTCTTTTAAGAATCAACGAATATTGATGCATATTATTCTGACATTCTTTGAATCAACAGATTAATAGAAAATTATTTTTTGGGTATCTGTGCATGAATTAACAGATTACAATAGTTACCCCTTTTTTTACTAGGCTTCTGCTATATCAGTACCTGATAGACGTAAGGGAAACAGAGTTGTCAAGATGGGGATTGGTAATGGATTTTAATTTGATTTGCTCATCGGGCAATTTTTCCTACAAAAAAAAAATTACCACATGAGAAAATACTAACATAAACCAAATACGAAAATTAGAGTTCAAAGCACACTGTCAATATTTCAGACTCGATCTATTTGGTTATTGAAAAATTGAAGCTCAACTTTTGTAATGAGAATTTTTTAGCTGCTTGAGTAAAAACTACAGTGTCTTTGGTGCATGTTCTTTAAATCAAGGAAAGTGCTCCAACAATTAACAGAACCACTACTCAAAACGTTGATCGATACCTAATATAACACCTATCTATTAATCAAGATCTAAGGTCAACTTGAATCATATAATTTCGAAAAAAAAAAGGTGAAGTCCTTAAATAACATAGAATTCAGATCAGAGGACATACGTAAGCAAAATAGATACAAAAACCTAAAGACAAATAGTTAAAGGAGACAGTAAACAAAAATACAAGATAATGGTTAATGGTTGCAAATAATGAGACATAAGTTGATTATAAAAGGCAGAATGAAAAGTCAGCTAATTTATTGAAAAAATGAGAAAAACGAATGAAAGCTACCTGATTTGTTGATGTTTTGATCTGGGTTTTTAGAGATATAGACCAAAAAGAGATACATTGAGGGGTTTCTTTTTTTTTTTTTTTTTGAACAAAGTAAGACTTACTGTACATATACCAACTTCCGGGCAATTGCTGACTAGAAGACGCACATGTAACGCTTAGAACACACACACCCAAGCCACAATCAACCGATGTGGGATCCAAAGGACCAATCCCTCCGAGTCTAGCCTTTGGGGGCCCAACACCTCCACGATTTGGTCACAACCGTTCAAATTTTTTTTTGAACAAAGTAAGACTTACTGTACATGTACCAACTTCCGTTCAATTTTTTTTTTTTGTGATAGGTTCTTCTGTGATTGTTGATAAATAGGATCACCAGTCTCCGTCTTCCACAACACCACATTCTTATCCTGTGTTGATGATGGTTTCAGAAAAATCTGAAGATAAGTCCCACAAGGAAACAATGCAGCAGCAAGAACATTGGGAACTTGGAAAGATCTTATCTCCTTAAAGCTGCTACAATCATATATGCTAATGCTAGAGTGGTGATCTTCACTAAACGTAGCATCGTTGCAGGGAACCATATCAAGCTTAACACTGGGTTCACTATTGCCAAATGGTAGCCCGTTCCAGACAAAACCCTTTTAGTTGTTGGGAAAAATTGGCCCCTTACAATTCAACAAATACCTTCGCCCCTTTAGATCACAACTTGAACAAAAAATGCTTGAAAAATAAAAAGAGAGAAACACACAATAATTTAACGTGGAAAACTCCAAAATGGAGAAAAACCACAGGCGTTGTCAAAAGACAACCAAGAGAAAAATATTCACTATATGGAAAAATATTACAACCACACTGCTAAAATATTTAACTCTCACACATACCCAAAAGCTCAAGTATACCTAAGAGAATTTTCCTTAAATTCTCTACTAGTATAACTAATAACTTTCAATGGTACACCAAATATTAATGGTGATTGACACACTTAACAAAGGAAGCAAGAAGTTTATTATATAACAAACAAACCCCTCCTTCCTTCTCTTCTTTTCAATGTGGGATAATATTCCCACATCCATCTTTAAATTTTTATCATATTTCAATAATCTCCACCACGATTAAAAAATTAAAAGAAAAACAGGTACCTCAATAACACTATCAGCTATGACAGTCACAATTCTAAAAAAAACAAGAATTGTCATACTCCACCATAAGAGTATACACACTTGGAATTCACTAACTCCAAGAATTTTCACCTCGGCCAGTTCATGTCAAAAATCTGCTAATAAGTTATGGTGAAACTTCCATTGTTGACTTCCTAGGAGGTTCATTAGCCATGAAGATATATATCTTTCCTTATATAGAAAGTTCATCATCTTCTTTTTCAAAGACGACCATATTAGTAGCATGGCTTTTCGAGCCATTAGACGAATTAGCTCTACCATTTTTGCAATCATTCTTTATATGTCCAGATTACCCACATCCCCAACAGATAATTTCTTTTTGGGGCCTTTATTCTTCTTCCCATTTCCAAAAACTGACAATGATGTACTTTCAAAAGACTTGTTCTCTCTATTTTTCAGCCTTCTTTCTTCAGAAATCAGCTTACTTGTCACTTCTGAAAAATTCACATTCTTTTTCCCATACATTAAAACGGTTTGCATATGTTCATAGGAAGGTGGAAGAGAACAGATAAGTCTTAACGCTTTATCTTCATCATCAATTTTCACTCTAATAGATTCTAGTTCAGAAATAATCCCATTAAGTGCACTAAGGTGGTCAGAAATTTTTGTACCTTCTTCCATTTACAATTTGTGAAATTGCTTCTTCAAATATAACCTATTTGAAAGACTTTTAGCCTGGTACATTTCCTCAAGCTTTTTCCAAAGCTCCTTTGTTGATGACCATCTAGCAACATTAGCAAGAACATTTTTGGCTAGACAAAGACGAATCTGACTTGCTGCACTCATGTCTAGCTCCTCCCATTCTTCTTCAGTCATCTTGAATTTTCCTGTGTCTTCACTGCTATCACCTGATTTATCTGGCTCATTTCCTTTGGATAAAGAAGCTGGCTTTCCTCTCAAGGCCTTATACAATCCAGACTAGATTAGTATATCCTTGACTTGTACTTTCCATAACCCAAAATTCATTCTCTTATCAAATTTCTCAATAACAAACCTGAAGCTCATTTTTGCTCAACAATGCACAGTATCTCTGTATACTTGAACAGTACTTCCTGCTACAGTGACCTCATGCATGAATAATGAGTGACCAATTGTGTCTACAAAATACACAAAGAAAGTTTTCAGGAGAGATTGGGGGGATACAAACGGTACCATTTAAGTCCTAACTTCCTTAGGCGATTTTAGCCTTTATGACAAAACTTTCTTGGCTGCACTTACTTACACAATACCACACTCAATAAACACAATACCATGTTAAAGGACCTCCAGTTGGATTACAACAATTGTTAAAAAAATCTTTTCTGATGTGGAAGATCGGACAAAACCACAACCACAAAGTATACTAAGAATTTTAAAAAAATTCCTACGCCGCCTTCAAGTTCGTCCCTTACTGAACCATAGGCTCTAATACCAATTGTTGGGAAAAATTGGCCCCTTACAATCCAACAAATACCTTCACCCCTTCAGATCACAACTTGAACAAAAAATACTTGAAAAATAAAATAGAGAAACACACAATAATTTAACGTGGAAAACTTCAAAATGGAGAAAAACCACGGGCGTTGTCAAAAGACAACCAAGAAAAAAACATTCACTATGTGAAAAATTATTACAACCACACTACTAAAATATTTAACTCTCACACATACCTAAAATCTCAAGTACACCCAAGAGAATTTTCCTTAAATTCTCTACTAGTATAACTAATAGCTTTCAATGGTACACCAAATATTAATGGTGATTGACAGACTTAACAAAGGAAGCAAGGAGTTTATTTTATAACCAACTAACCCCCTCTTCCTTCTCTTCTTTTCAATGTGGAATAACATTCCCATATCCATCTTTTAATTTTTTTTTTATCATATTTTAACATTGGCCCTGAAAAGAGAAACACAATAAAATCATTCAAAAATACACACCCGTCATCCAATTTTTGGCATGATTCGGATTTCTTTCAAAACCCAAATTAAAAGATTTAAACTTTAGTAGCTAGGAGCTTTCCACAAGCATGAAACTTTACATAAATTGAATTCAATTCTTGCATCTTTGGACTGTTCAAAGTTCAATCAGATTAAAAAATTTCATTTGAGTACCTAATATCTCCAAAGAAACAGATGAACGGTCCATAGCTGCCATAAACAGACCCCAACACAAGTACAAGACGACTAGAGGCTACCCCAACTGAACTGCAAAAACCAGAGACTAGGTAATAGTTTTATTTTCTTTTAAAACTTAGAAACTCCAGTAACTTAAAGGCTCGGAAAGTAGAGATCAGCCGAGAGTTTAGAGAAGCTGAGAAGGTATATTTAATGCAATTTTGCTTTTATAGGATCTTTATTGTTAAAAAGTATTTACACTTAAACTCCTAATGTTAACTATTAATCCAATTAGGCTCTCCGATGTTTTAAATAAGAATAATTAAATCTGAATGTTCACTTTATTCCAAATTATTTGTACTCACTATACCCAGGTTTTGGATCTTATAGCATTAAAGTACCTAACCTTTAAAATGTAACGAAAAACCTTTCAGCTTTTGATTTTGGTAGCATGAAACCATCTAAAGCCATTTTATGATCATAGGTGATGACTTAGCATCTATCTAGAAGCTCATATGCAAGGAAATATTGCCATCTTGTTGCCAATCTCTCTCCTCTCCTAAAAGCTTATTCAATTGATGTAGCCCCAACCTACCACTTAAATTTTTTTTTCTCTTGAAAAAATCCAGTTGTTATCCAAATTAATCTTTAAAAAAAATCTTTAATGCCCTTTTCCATAATCAAAGCTTCGAAGTTTATATCTCATTCGTACTTCACTTATATCATGTCTTTGTTTTTGTTGTTTTGATCCACAACAATTATTGAAGCGTAATAAATAAAACCCTTCTTGGTAAGATTTTAAAGTTTTGAGTTTATTTCCTTGTTTGCATGTTATGGATTGCTATGTTACATATCAAAAGAATGAATCTCGTGACCTTGCTCATTATACATGCCTTTCATGCAAAAGTACAAGGGAAGACAGTGAATTTATACCTGGAACACTTACCTTTCTTGACAAATATTTTGCTTGCCTTCTCAAATAGATTTCTAACAAAATTTTCAGCCATGAAATAATTGATCATGATATAAGATCATTTGTCTTTTTCTGTTCCACCTCTAGGTTATAGCAACTATGCATAATAGAAATCTAGCTTGTCCTCATTTACTCACTAAAAAAAGCTAATTAACAACACACTGCAACAATTAGCTATGGGTTGAATATTCTAGTGATCACCTAACTGTACACAAATTTCATTTTGGAAACTAAACTTTATTTTTTTTTAACTAAACTTTAATTTAAATATCATCAACAGGTCACTTGATGGTATTTTGCTGATGTGGCATCCCGATTTGGAATATTTAAAGAATATTCATCACATTATTATAGAAGTAAAAAAGCCAACTCAAATTGGTGACTGAAATGAAATGAATTGAAGTTTAGTACCCAAATAAGATAAGTGCAAAATTTGGTGACCACCAAAATAAAATTGATATCTTTATAAATAATTTATAACTTTTTTGAGATATTAATTATTATTTTGAATAAAATATTTATTAGTTAAGATTATAAAATAATAATTATTATTACTGTTTATTAACTTAATTTAGGTAGAAAGTACAAGTTTAACAATATTTTTGAGCCAATTTGAGTTTTAAATTGTCAATATAATTTTTAATATTCACCTATTTTAATGTAAATTTAAAAATACTTTGTTTACATATATAGTTTTGAATAATAATAATAATTTCAAATTAAATTTGCATTACCAATTTTTGTCTTTTATTTAATAAATAATTTTAAATTTTTAAAAATATTTTATTTCTATTATATTGTGAAATTTTTACAATTTGCTATCTAAAATTCATCATATTTTATAAATTATTATTTTCATAGTCTAGATTTTTTATGATTTTATAAATATTAAAGTATTTTTTAATTTTTGTTTAAATTATTTTAATTTTATTTTGTAATAATTATTTATTCATAAAAATTGTACAATAATATTTTTATTATTTTTAGTAATTAGATATGGATTTTTTTTTTTTTTTGTGAAGATACGAGGCAAAACAACCTAAGCAACAACTAAATTACGGCTAAAGTGGCAAATCACCCCTTGAACTATCATCCAAGGTGCAATTAAACCCAAAATTAACTACTTGGGCTATTTACACCTTAAAAATGCAAAATTTGACAATTGAATCCAAATCTAAGAAAGTGAATTACACACACATACTAGAGCAAGTGAAGATAAAAAAAAAATTCTCGCTAAAATTGAATTTCATTTTAATTAAAAAAACACCCAACACTACCACCTGCATCCAAGGCTACTGCTACCTCCACCATCCAAAAAACTACCCAACATCATTACCTACACCCAATGCCATCGCTACCTCCACCATTGCCACCACTCGCACCACCATCATCAATCACTACCACCTACACCATTTAACACCATTACCATCAAAACTATTTTTACCAATCAGCACGAACACCACCATTACTATGGACACTGCCACCACCACCATCATCATCAACATCATCCATTAACAACAACCACTGCTGGCTCCAAAAAAAAAAATTCGATCATTGCTCTAATACCACCACCTCCAGCACCATTATCAACATCACCCATTACCACTGGCACAAATTAAAACCACAACCCATACCACAAACCCCATCCAATACTATCGCTAACATCATCATCAACAACATTATCTACCAAACCCAACATCACCATAAACGAATCCAAAGAGGAAAAGGTTTGTCAAAGATGATGTTCTTACCGATAGGAAGGCCCATGTCGGTTTACAGGTGAAGAGGGGATCCGATTGAACTGTTAACAATGTTGTTTCCTCCCAGCACTCATGATTCCATACTACTCAATCTTCTTGCTTCCATTTTTTCTATTTTTTCACTTGCCCACTAGAATAAACCACCACCATCATTATAAGCAGCACCATTAACACCCGAAAACCACCACCATCACTTGAAAGCCAAACCACTAGCATAAATCCAAACCCACCCACTGCCAGCGCAAACCTAAGCCTGCTACTAAAACAACCTTAACAATTAAGGAAATATAAAGGAGGACAAGAAACACAAAACTAATATCTTTTAAAAGAATATCCATAAAATTAAGATTGAGAAATAGATAGAAAATTATATAACATAGTGTGTATTTCTGATTCAAAAAAACAAAATCTTTTTTATATACTTAAGTCTATAGGTTACTGTTGTGTGGAAGGAAGAACATACCTAGGGAAGGTGATGGTGGTAGGATGATGACAACATCATAATTGTCACGATCCGAACCTATAGGTCCGTGACCGGCACTAGGGAATGGGAATACTTAAAGTACCCGAAACCCATAGTAAGCCTTAAAATTTTTTTTTTCGCGAATTTAAAACATTAAACATCAAACATAAAATCATAATGTATAATTACTTCTTCAACAAAACATAAATATCCAAATTTCATAAATAAAAATATTCTTCAAATACAGTAATATAGTATCTCATATCCAAATAAAATCATAATACAAATAAAATCTAGTTTCATTAAGCAACTACTACGGTGTCTAGAATTCACTTATACAATGCATATTTAATCTAACATACATAATGCAGCCGAGGAAGAACGAACACGGCGCAATGAAGAGACACTGGTAAGCTGACTGTGAGGTCCTGAAAAAAAAGTTGAGGGGAATCATACCTCACTGAGTGAATCAACTTTATGAAATGCATGCTGGGTTTTAAAACATTTATTAAAATCATTTTTAAAACATTTAAGGTAAAATAAATATAATACTTTTAAAATTCTTAAATCAATTAAATAAGAAAATCATCGTATAAAACCATACAGTAAAATTTTCCTTTTACTAGAAAACTTGGTAGAACTCATAAACCACAAAATTCTAAAAGTCACTTGACTTTCTCTTAATCCAATTGACTGTCGATCCCAGAGAGCAAAGTATCAACTAGGGACCAGCCACAGTCTGTCTCTTTTTCCAATTGATTGTCGATCCCAGAGAGCGAAGCATCAACCAGGGACCAGCCACAGTCTATCTTTTAATCTAATTGTTATCTGGCGCCCAGAGAGCAAAGCATCAACCAGGGTCCAACCAGTAACATTTATCTTAGCCCAGAGAGTAAAGCATCACCAGGGCACCCAATACATAATTCATCACACACTCAATTCAGTACTGTTGCGCAACAGTCCTGGTGATACCCACCAGGTAGCATGTTCTACCGTTCTCCAAAACCTATATTTTTCATAAATAAAAACTTTAACTAAATTTATAAATCCTGACTTAACAAATAAATAACTCATGTCATAATAAATAAATAAATAAATAAATACTTCGCTAATAATTAAATAATCAAATGCTCATGCTTCGTGTAGATGTGCATGCATACTTGCACAATTAAATTTCATGATTAATTTACATATCATGCTTAAGTTTGAGAAAAATAAATATTTATATGTACTACTCCTAACACACATTCCATAAAATCAACTCACAGATGGAATGTGCTCATCTGCTTTGATCCGACTATCTTTGCGTCAAGGGTCGTGGTCCCGGAGTAGCTAAGAAAATGAAAAGGAACAGCGGAATTAAAATCCTAATCTTAGACATGATGAAATTCTAAGAAAAGACTTAAGACTAGCAGTACTGATATCACGTTTTACGAGAAATCTACTGGAAATTCGGCAGAGTCTCCTCTGTAAAACGGACATTTCTCTACCGAAGTAGAGCCGTTCCTACAATTAAACAACACTTCTAATATTACACAGCTTCACAACTCAGGTTGGGCCCCCAAACCGCACTTCGTGCCCAACCGAGTTTCAAATTCACAGAATCAAATAAATAATATAATTTTCTTTAAAAATCATTAATAAATCATAAAAGTCTCATTTAAATACCACAATTTAATTTATTTTCAAAATAAACGTAAAAGCTATTATTTTTCCAAAATAGGAAATAAAAATCCGAATTATAATTAATAAATATAGATATCTCTTTTTCATAATAAAATGCTTAAGCAAAACATTTATGAACAAATATTAAAATTCTAATTTATAATTAGAATTTTCTCAATAAGAAAGTCAAATCCCATTTTACAATATAAGTTCACAATTTATACAATAGCTACTTAATTTATCCAATATAACATAAAAATAACCAAAACTAAAATAAGCTCAAAAATACTAATTAAACTCATCATTTACATAATATATAAAAATTCTACTAATTATCCATAAATAGGAATTAATTCCTAAAAATTACTTCAACAATATATATATATATATATATATATTTCAAATACTCTTTAAAACATAGCAACTAACATTAATATTGCTTAGAATCATTTAATTACACAATTAATGAAACACTACAATAATTATGTATTTATATATTTTTCCGGAAAATACATTTAAAATCCACAAAAATATACTTAAATACTAACTTAGCTAGTAAAAATAAATTTATAATTCTATTAATTAAAATTAACAATATACATAATATTTTTAACTAAAATTTATCAAAAATCCATTAAACTCAACATATATATATATTTTTTAAAAATTCAATAATTTCACAAATAATTTCTAAAAATTTAAACTAACTTAGAAAATAAATAACAATTAAATAATTATCATTAAACACAAACAAACATTAAATAAAAATTAATCTACACAATTAATCAAAAATCAAAGTTTCATAATTTAACTTAAATAATTAAAATAAATTT
>CATIWK010216722.1:0-11449 GCA_949634005.1 Mallotus japonicus
TTTTATAATTAATGCTAATTTAATTGAAAAATGAAAATTTTATTCCATAATGGATTGTATTGGCAAATATTATTTTTAAACAAGAAATTTTATTATTTATTTGGAAATAAATTACTTTTATATTTTTATTATATAAATAAAATAAATTGTGATAGTTAACCGAATTTTTATGATACATTAATAATTTGAGAAAATTATATTATTTTTATGTATATTTTTGTGTGTTAGTTCTCGGTTGGGCAAAAAGTGTAGTTCGGGGGCCCAACCTGAAAAAATGAGTTGTGGATATTTTTGAAGTGTGTTTGCGTGCAGGACTGGCTCTAGTTTTAGTAGAGAGATATCCATTTTACAAAGGAGACCCTACCGAATTTTCGATAGATTTCTTGTAAAACGTGACATCGGGTCTGGGTTAAGTTTTGAGTTTTTAGAGTCGAGTCTTAGATCGAGTTTTTCCTTAGAAATCTAGAATATATAAGATTAGGATTTTATCCTAATTATTTTATTATTTTCCCTATAGCTACACCGAGAGCTAGGCCTTCCGGACCGGGCCAGTCAAATCAGAACAGAGGAACGCATTCCACCTGTGAGTTATTATTATATGTATGCATTACATGTAGAATATGTCATTGGCATCCATATTTCGAATAAATATGAATTTTATTAATTATGATGCTTTATTGCATTAAATGTTAATTATATATGTTTATATATATATAAATGTGAATATAAATTGTGATAAATGGATGCTGCCATATTTTAAAATGAATTTTCATTATTTTATTTATAATATAAACGTTTTGGAGGATAACCGTAGAACGTGCTACCTAGTGGGCTACACTAGGATTGTTGTGCAACAGTACGCTACATACTAGGTTATGATATATTGATTGATGTATGAAATGATTTATTGAGATTTATGGTTGAGAAGGGTGTGGCCGCGGTAGCTCGGTTGATTTAGTGTCTCGGGGCCAGTCCACTACCAAAAAATTGGAAAGAGAAATATTATCAGAATTAAGAAATTTAATGATTAGAGGAGTACAATATTTGAGGTTACGAAATTCTTAGGGTTCTGCTTCGATCCTCCACTTGTTTGCATTTACTGTGTTTATATGAAAAGTGTTTTCGAGCACTTGCATGAAATGCGTGTATAATTTAAATAAATATAAATATAAATATAAATATATGAATATTATATTGATGCTTGGTTGCTTGTATGCTTAGGTTGCATGTATATATATAATAATAATTCACTCAGTGAGGTTTGACCCCCCTCAATTATTTTTTAGGATCCTTCTCGTCAGACCTCTCATAGTAGTTTTCTTCGTTGGACTCTTTCTTCTCCGGCTGATTTATGTAAATTTTAAACTATCCTTTCTTGTATTTAGTAGACGCTGCAGTAGTAGTACGTACTTGTTGTAGTTTATGATGATATTATTGTCTGAGGTTGTGTACTTGAATATTTTGTAAAAATATTTTATTATGATATGATATTGGAGAATTTCTTTATATTATTAAAAGTTTTATTTCTGAGGCATATTTGTGGTTATGTTTGATGATAAAGTTGTGTTTAAGGCTTGCTACGGGTTCCAGATTCGTGTGAATTCCCGTTCCCTAGCGCCGGTCATGACTCCCGGGTTTGGGTTCTGACAAAGTTGGTATCAGAGCCTAGGTTTAGTATTGTTGGACCTAGGTTGGTAGAGTTTGAGTTTTCTTTGTGACTACTACAGCAATTAAGTTTTATCATGTCCTTGAATAGTCTTTTTTGCTTTTAGATCTCCACGTAACCGTTAGGATATTTGTTGTTGTCTGAATTGTATGTTTAATTTCTGTTCTTTCCAGAATGTGGTGAGCGCGTGTCGCTCCACTGGTCGATGATGCCGAGGATGAAGAGTTTTACCAGGATGAGATTCTACCCCTTGTGCCGCCAGCTAGGCGTAGGGGTAGAGGTAGAGGAGAGCCCAGAGGAGCGGCAGGTCACCGTAGACAGAGAGAGCTGCAGGATGATGAACCTGTAGGTTAGGATTTTGAGGAAGCTGCCTATGCACCAGGAGTTCAGCACGGTACAGTAGCTATAGCTCAGGTGGTACATCCTATGCAACCTCTATTTCAGCAGGGAGCTCAGATTATGTTATACCCAGAAGTAGCGGTATTTTATGCTAGCGTAGGAGGATTTCTGAGTGCCCAGCATATAGCATTTTAATTGGGCACTAGTAATCGGTCGGGAGGACCTTTTCAACAAGGTCAGAGACCTCCGCATAGGGTCCACAAGAGAGGTAGACATGGCCACAGTGGAGCCCACAGAACTATCAGATTTGGTTCAGGTGCTACCAGCAGCAGTAGTGGTCAGAGTTCTGGATATGGTAGCACAGGATCTGCAGCCAGTGCCTGTCAGACGTGTGGCAGAGTCCATCAGGGATCGTGCTATATGGCTCCAAGAATGTGCTTCAGATGTGGATAGACAGGGCATTTTTTTTAGATCATGCCCTTATTCAAGGTTTCAGCAGCGATTCCCTCAGTCATCTTCAGCTAGTGTAGCTCTAGTTCAGTTTCAGCCGCCGCCATTCCAGTACCCGAGCACCTCTCAGTTCGAAGCCCAGCAGGGGCGAGGTAGAGGAGGTAGAGGCAGTGCTAGAGGATATGGGCAGGCTTCTACCAGCCAGCAGGGAAGTAGAGGACAGGCTATAGTTTTCACTCTTCTGCAGCAGGATGCTCAGGCATCCAATACAGATGTAATAGGTATATTTTCGCTACCCATTCCTTTTATATCCCCTGTTTTTGCTTTGAAATCGTGTTGGCAAGTTGTTCAAAAAAGAAAAAGGTTAGGGTTAGAGTTGAATTATTTTTTTAATTTTAAATGTTTAATTAATAAATGGCAGGATTGTAAATTTTAATGCCACATAAGGTTAGAGCTTATTGTCTGTCGTTCCAACTCAGCACATTTAATACACGTCAGCTCGCGTGTATTACACGCGTTAGATTTGTGCATCTCAGGTGTGAAATAGGTCCTAAATAGAAGTTTATATGCTTTATTGGTTAAAGTTAAAGTTAGGGTGTGTCATAGGTTAAAAGGGTAAAGTTCAAGTGTGAAATAGAGCATTTGGCTGATTAATTATCATTAGTGGAACTTTCATTTAAATAATATACTTGTGATAAAAAATCATAAGGTTTGAGCATTCACCAAGCCATGCATCTCCCATATCATTAATTAAGAGAATATACATACCAAACAATTAACCAAAATCAAAATTACTAGAAATGGGAAGGGTGAGTATTCCTACATCCTTTAAAAAGGTTTATCAGGTAGATCTGGTTCCAAATTTCTCCAATCTGTAGCCTTTAGTTCCTTTTATGCTAGCTTTAGAACCTCTCCAACACCTGAAAAGGGGTGGATCACAATACTTAAATTCAGACACGATAGACCAAGAACTTCAGAGTGACCCCAGGATGCTTCAAAAGCACTCTTAACCATCATCAGACATCTTATGATTACGCCAACACTCAAATGTGCATAAAAAAAGATCTTTCCTTCCGTAATACCTTCCTTTCCAGTTGCTCATTGATCACAAGTTCCATGCCTAGGGTCTTGTGAGCAAATCTGAGTTCTCTTAAATTATTTAGAACCTTGAACGAACCCGCTTTTTTTAGAGCTATGAAATACCCACTCCGAAGAATGGTGTCTACCCTCACATTGATTGATCCATTATTGATAAACTATTTGAGGAGTGAAACCCGGAAAGTTTTTTCACTCTGAGGTTATTTCTTCAGTATTTGAGCTAGACCCTCAAATTTACTCGCCATTTAAAAAAGTTGGGATTTATTTAAAGCTGATGAAGTATTTAGGGAAGAAGAAAAGGTTTGTGCTCGCCTAATCTTCATTTCAAAGTGACTTTTATTTGGAAAATGGTTCTTGTGGCTAGTCGGTGAAGCCAGTAAATTAGCATGGCGGGGGAAGAAAGATTCCAGTTTTACCCTTATATTTGTTTTCAACCCTTTTTTTTTATAAAAAATAAGTCTCTAAACAAATTTTTTCTTACTATTTTTTTCTTAGAATAAAAGCATGGTAATGCCCATAGAAACAAAGAGCTTTCTCTACATAGAGGATAGTTTTTGGTAGTACAAACTCATGAGCTATGGTCGGGATATCAACATAAGGTATTCTCCTTGAATAAATTGGTGGTTGTTCACCCCTTTTAATCACTCCATGAATTTTCATCAAGCTTTCAACTGCATCCTTGATCCAATATAAGTTGACAATGAATTAGGATTGAAGACTGTAAAACCAATTATGAATTATCAAATGCATAAAACAAAAATCTAGACAAAAAGAATGATTGGATTACCATTTGTCTAATAGTGGCCTGATGACACAGTAACCAAGGAATTTTACTCCATTTTCAGTCTCACATTGACGAGGACCAATCAAAATTGTTTTCTTCTCATCAAAATATTCATTTGAGATGGACAATACAAAATTCCAACGAATCATATGAAGGCATAGAGAAAAGTGTTGATGCATCCAAAAGGCTCCAATTATAACTTCAGATGATCTTTTGGGAATACAGAGTACTTACAGTTATGCCCAACCAAAGGCCGGTTTAGGCAAAAAATTAGCCCCGTCAAACTCGGGTCCAGAACTGGTCAAACCTGGAATCGGACTAAACCAGCCGTAACTCGTAGGGTTGGTTCCTCCCGATCCGGAACCGTTACCTGGCGGTTCCGATTTCGAACTGCCAATTAAAAAAATATAAATAATTTTTTTTTTACTTACTGTTGGGAGGGTTGTACAATCCTTCCCCCCCCCCCTCTCTCTTTCTCTCTCAAGTAGGGGGCTGATAAACTTTTCATTTACGCTTTGTCCTCTTTGTCTTCCCCTACTGCTGTGCTGCACCAAGGGAATAATTAGCATTAGTGGAACTTTCATTTAAACAATATACTTGTGATAAAAAATCATAAGGTTTGAGCATTCATCAAGCCATGCATCTCCCATTTCATTAATTAAGAGAATATACATACCAAACCATTCACCAAAATTGAAATTACTGGAAATGGGAAGGGTGATAATTCTTACATCCTTTAAAAAGGTTTGTCAGGTATACCAGCTTCCAAATTTCTCCAAACTGTAGCCTTTAGCTCCTTCCATGCTACCTTTAGAACCTCTCTAATACTTGAAAGGGGTGGATCATAATACTTAAGTTCAGACATGACGGAGTGATGAAATTTAACTAAGAACATCAGAGTGACCCCAGGATGCTTCAAAAGCACCCTTAACCATTATCAGACATCTTATGATTATGCCAACACTTCAACATGCATAAAAAAAGCTGTTTCCTCTCGTAATACATTCCTTTTCAGTTGCTCACTGATCACAAGTTCCATGCCTAAATTCTTGTGGACAAATCTAAGTTCTCTTATAAATTCTTTGAAACTTTGAACGAACCCGCTTTTTTGAGGGCCATGAAATACCCACTCCGAAGAGTGGTGTTTACCCACACATTGATTGATCCATTGTTAATGAACTGTTTGAGAACTGTTTTGGGAATAAAAAATACTTACGGTTAGGCCCAACCAATGGCCGGTTTAGGCTAAAAATTAGCCTCGTCTAACTTGGGCCCAAAACAGGTCAAACCTAGAATCAGAATAAACTAGCCCTAACCCGTAGGGCTGGTTCATCCCTATAGGGAACCGTTACCAGGCGGTTCCGATTTCGAACCGCCAATTAAAAAAATATAAATAATATTTTTTTTACTTACCGCTGGGAGGGTTGTACAATCCTCCCCCCCCCCCACCTTCTCTCTCTCTTTCTCTCTCAGGTAGGGGCTGATAAACTTTTCATTTACACTTTGTCCTTTTCGTCTTCCCCTACTGCTGCGCTACACCAAGGGATTAATGAACTTCAGAGCGACCTCAGGATGCTTCAAAAGCATTCTTAACCATCATCAGACATCTTATGATTATGGCAACACTCCAATATGCATAAAAAAAGCTCCTTCCTTCCGTAATACCTTCATTTTCAACTGCTCACCGACACAAGTTCCATGCCCAAGGTCTTGTAAGCAAATCTGAGTTCTCCTATAAATTCTTTGGAACTTTGATCGAACCCACTTTTTTGAGGGCTTTGAAATACCCACTCCGAAGAGTGGTGTTTACCCTCACATTGATTGATCCATTATTGATGAACTGTTTGAGAACTGTTTTGGCAATAAAGAGTACTTACGGTTAGGCCCAACTAATGGCCGATTTAGGACAAAAATTAGCCTGGTCAAATTCTGGCCCAGAACTGGTCAAACCTGGAACCGGACTAAACCAGCCCTAACCTGTAGGGCTGGTTCCTCCCTATCCGGAACCGTTAATCGGCGGATCAAATTTAGAACCGCCAATTAAAAATATATAAATAATATTTTTTTACTTACCGTTGGGAGGTTTGTACAATCCTCCCCCCCTCTTTCTCTCTCTCTCTCTCTTTCTCTCTCTCAGGTAGGGGGCTGATAAACTTTTAATTTATGCTTTTTCCTCTTCGTCTTCCCATACTGCTACGCTACACCAAGGGAATAATGAACTTCAGAGTGACCCCAAGATGCTTCAATAGCACTCTTAACTATCATCAGACATCTTATGATTATGCCAACACTCCAACATGCATAAAAAAAAACTCATTCCTTCCTTTTCATTTACGCTTTTCATTTAAGGTTTGAGCATTCACCAAGCCATGCATCTCCCATTTCATTAATTAAGAGAATATACATACCAAAACCATTCACCAAAATCGGAATTACTGGAATCGGGAAGGGTGAGAATTCTTACATCCTTTAAAAAAGTTTATCAGGTAGATCTGCTTCCAAATTTCTCCAAGCTGTAGTCTTTAGTTCCTTCGATGCTAGCTTTAGAAACTCTCCAACACTTGAAAGGGGTGGATCATAATACTTAAGTTCAGACACGACGGAGTGATGAAATTTAACCAAGAACTTCAGAGTGACCACATGATGCTTCAAAAGCACCCTTAACCATTATCAGACATCTTACCATTATGCCAACACTCCAACATGCATAAAAAAAGCTCTTTCCTTTCGTAATACATTCCTTTTTAGCTGCTCACTGATCATAAGTTCCAGGCCCAAGGTCTTGTGAGCAAATATGAGTTCTCTTATAAATTCTTTGGAGCTTTGAACGAACCCGCTTTTTTTAGGGCTATGAAATACCCACTCCGAAGAGCGGTGTCTACCCTCACACTGATTGATCCATTGTTGATGAACTGTTTGAGAACTATTTTGGTAATAAAGAGTACTTACGGTTAGGGCCACCCAATGGCCGATTTAGGCCAAAAATTAGCCCGGTTAAACTTGGGCCCAGAACTGGTCAAACCTAGAACCGGACTAAACCAGCCCTAACCCGTAGGGCTGGTTCCTCCCTATCCAGAACAGTTAATTGGGGGATCCGATTTTAAACCGCAAATTAAAATTATATAAATAATATTTTTTTTTACTTATCGTTGGGAGGTTTGTACAATCCTCCCCCCTATCTCTCTCTCTCTCTCTCAAGTAAGGGGCTGATAAACTTTTAATTTACACTTTGTCCTCTTCGTCTTTGCCTACTTCTGCGTTGCACCAAGGGATTAATGAACTTCAGAGTGACCCCAGGATGCTTCAAAAGCACTATTAACCATCATCAGACTTCTTATGATTATGCCAACACTCCAACATGCATAAAAAAAAAAAGCTCCTTCCTTCTGTAATACCTTTCTTTTCAGCTGCTCACTGATCACAAGTTCCATGCCTAAGGTCTTGTGAGCAAATCTGAGTTCCTTTATAAATTCTTTGGAACTTTGAACGAACCCACTTTTTTTAGGGCTATAAAATACCCACTCCGAAGAATGGTGTCTACCCTCACACTAATTGATCCATTGTTGATGAATTGTTTGAGAACTATTTTGGGAATAAAAAGTACTTATGGTTAGGCCCAACCAATGGCCGATTTAGGCCAAAAATTAGCCTGGTCAAACTCGAGCCCAGAACTGGTCAAACCTGGAACCGGACTAAACCAGCCCTAACCCGTAAGGTTGGTTTCTCCCTATTTGGAACCATTAATCGGTGGATCCGATTTCGAACCCCCAATTAAAAATATATAAATAATATTTTTTTTTACTTACCATTGAGATGTTTGTACAATCCTCCCCCCCCACGCTCTCTCTCTCTCTCTCTCAGGTAGGGGGCTGATAAGCTTTTGATTTACACTTTATCCTCTTCGTCTTCCCCTATTGCTGCATTGCAGCAAGGGATTAATGAACTTCAGAGTGACCCCAAGATGCTTCAAAAGCACTCTTAACCATCATTGGACATCTTATGATTATGCCAACACTCTAAAATGCATAAAAAAAGCTCATTCCTTCCGTAATACCTTCATTTTCAGCTGCTCACTTATCACAAGTTCCATGCCTAAGGTCTTGTGAGCAAATCTGAGTTCTCTTATAAATTCTTTGGAACTTTAAACGAACCTGCTTTTTTGAGGGCTATGAAATACCCCCTCCGAAGAGTGGTGTCTACCCTCACACTGATTGATCCATTGATGATGAACTGTTTTGGGAATAAATAGTACTTACGGTTAGGCCCAACCAATGGTCGACTTAGACTAAAAATTAGTCCGGTCAAACTCTGGCCAAGAACTGGTCAATCCTAAAACTGGACTAAACCAGCCCTAACCCGTAGGGCTGGTTCCTCACTATCTGGAACCATTAATCGGTTCCAATTTCGAACCGCCAATTGAAAAAATATAAATAATATTTTTTTGACTTACTGTTGGGAGGTTTGTACAATCCTCCCCCCCCCCCCCCCCTCTTTCTCTTTCAGGTAGGGGACTGATAAACTTTTCATTTACGCTTTGTCCTCTTCGTCTTCCCCTACTACTGCGCTACACCAAGGGATTAATGATCTTTAGTATAACCCTAGGATGCTTCAAAAGCACTCTTAATCATCATCAGACATCTTATGATTATGCTAACACTCCAACATGCATAAAAAAAGCTCCTTCCTTCCGTAATACCTTCCTTTTCAGCTGCTCACTGATCACAAGTTCCATGCCCAAGGTCTTGTGAGCAAATCTGACTGATCCATTGTTGATGAACTGTTTTAAGAATAAAGAGTACTTACGGTTAGGCCCAACCAATGGCCGACTTAGGCTAAAAATTAGCCCGGTTAAACTCTGGCCAAGAACTGGTCAAACCTGGAACCGGACTAAACCAGCCCTAACTCGTAGGGCTGGTTCCTCCCTATCTGGAACCGTTAATCGGCGGTTCCAATTTCGAACCGCCAATTAAAAAAATATAAATAATATTTTTTTACTTACCCCCCCTATCTTTCTCTTTCAGGTAGGAGGCTGATAAATTTTTCATTTACGCTTTGTCCTCTTCATCTTCCCCAACTGCTGCGTTGCACCAAAGGATTAATGAACTTCAGTATGACCCCAGGATGCTTCAAAAGCACTGTTAACCATCATCAAACATCTTATGATTATGCCAACACTCCAACATGCATAACAAAAGCTCCTTCCTTCCGTAATACCTTCCTTTTCAGCTGCTCACTGATCACAAGTTCCAGGCCCAAGGTTTTGTGAGCAAATCTGAGTTCTCTTATAAAATCTTTGGAACTTTAAATGAACCCGCTTTTTTGAGGGCTATGAAATACCCACTCCGAAGAGTGGTGTCTACCCTCACACTGATTGATCCATTGTTGATGAACTGCATGAGAACTGTTTTGGGAATAAAGAGTACTTACGGTTAGGCCCAACCAATGGCCGATTTAGGCAAAAAATTAGTTCGGTCAAACTAGGGCCTTGAACTGGTCAAACCTAGAACCGGACTAAACTAGCCCTAACCCGTAAGGCTGGTTCCTCCCTATCTGGAACCGTTAATCGGTGGATCCAATTTTAAACCTCTAATTAAAAAAATATAAATAATATTTTTTTTACTTACCATTGGGAGGTTTGTACAATCCTCCCCGCCCCCCTCCGCCTTTCTTTCTCTCTCATGTAAGGGGCTGATAAACTTTTCATTTATGCTTTGTCCTCTTCGTCTTCCCCTACTGCTGCGCTGCACCAAGGGATTAATTATGATTAGTGGAACTTTCTTTTAAAAAATATACTTTTGATAAAAAAATCATAAGGTTTGAGCATTCACCAAGCCCTGTATCTCCCATTTCATTAATTAAGAGAAAATACATACCAAACCATTCACCAAAATCGGAATTATTGGAATTGGGAAGGGTGAGAATTCTTACATCCTTTAAAAAGGTTTATCAGGTAGATTTGCTTCCAAATTTCTCTAAGCTGTAGCCTTTAGCTCCTTCCATTCTAGCATTAGAACCTCTCTAACACTTGAAAGGGGTGGATCACAATACTTAAGTTCAGACATGACAGAGTGAAGAAATTTAACCAAGAACTTCAGAGTGACCCCAGGATGCTTCGAAAGCCCTCTTAACCATCATCAGACATCTTATGATTATGTCAACACTCCAACATGCATAAAAAAAGCTAATTCCTTTTGTAATACCTGCCTTTTTAGATGCTCACTGATCACAAGTTCCATGCCCAAGGTCTTGTGAGCAAATCTGAGTTCTCTTATAAATTCTTTGGAACTTTGAATGAACCCGCTTTTTTGAGGGCTATGAAATACCCACTTCGAAGAGTGGTGTCTACCCTCACACTGATTGATCCATTGTTGATTAACTATTTGAGAAATGTTTTAGTAATAAAGACTACTTATGGTTAGGCCCAACCAATGGCCGATTTAGGCAAAAAATTAGCCCGGTTAAACTCGGGCCCAGAACTGGTCAAACCTGGAATCGGACTAAACTAGCCCTAACCCGTAAGGCTGGTTCCTCCCTATCCGGAACCATTAATCAAAGGTTCCGATTTTGAACCGCCAATTAAAAAAATATAAATAATATTTGTTTTACTTACCGTACAACCCTCCCCCCCCCCCCCTTCCCTCTCTTTCTCTCTCAGGTAGGGGGCTGATAAACTTTTCATTTATGATTTATCCTCTTTGTCTTCCCCTACTGCTGCGCTGTACCAAGGGATTAATTATCATTAGTGGAACTTTCATTTAAATAATATACTTGTGATAAAAAATCTTAAGGTTTGAGCATTCACCAAGCCATGCATCTCCCATTTCATTAATTAAGAGAATATACATACCAAACCATTCACCAAAATCGGAATTACTAGAAATGGGAAGGGTGAGAATTCTTACATCCTTTAAAAAGGTTTATCAGGTAGATCTGCTTCCAATTTTCTCCAAGCTGTAGCCTTTAGTTCCTTCTGAAAGGAATCAGTTAAGCTACTTAGGCCATAGATACTAGTGTGGTGAGCACAAACCTAAGTAGAGCAAATTTCAAAAATTTGCTTTATCTTAACCCTTCATCATATGAAGAATTCCACTCCCAAGATTCATTTTGCAATT
>CATIWK010216739.1:0-12126 GCA_949634005.1 Mallotus japonicus
CGGTCATGTGTCTTGAACATCCACTATCAAGATACCATTTACTTTTTGTTCTTGTGGACTTTAAGCACACCTACAAAACATAATTTACACATTCTTTTGAACCCAAACCTTTCTTGGCCTAGGTTGGTTAGTCTCAAGGTAATCCAAAGGTAGCAAGTTTAAGTGTAATCTTCTATAGAAGCACACATTACTTGAGTGACCTTTGGTCATGCAATAAAAACACTCAACATTGGCAAATTTATTTGTCCTAGGATGATATGTTTTCCTAGTATGTGAAACATGCCTTATCTGTTGTTGTGGTGAATGCTTTCTATAACTCTTTTGAGCCATAGTGTAAGACATACATTGACAATTACAATGCGTATTTTGATAGGTTTGTGCAACATGATTATGTGCATTGTGTTGTGTAACATCCTTAGGAGTGTTATGCCTAGTGTACATGTAAGCATGTTTGGATTGAGCAACTCCACTTTGAGTCTTACCTCTTTGTGTCATAGGAGGTTGAGTCTTATGAGACCTTCTCCTTTTATTTGACACTTGAGCTCTCTTAACTTTAAAAGCTTGAGTCTCATTTCTGGAGGTAGAAGCAGTGGAATTATGAGATACAAAATTAATATGTGATGATGAAAAGGTCATTCCATTTTCATATCCAATTCCACTAATATCTTTATGAATTTTTTGAGAATCAAGAATACTTTCTAGAGTATCTTTTCCTCTCTTAAATTTAGAGATGGAATTGTTTAGCTCTAAGACCTCCTTAGAAAGCTTTTGATTCTCATCATTTACTTTCTTGAGTTGGTCTTCCAAGGAATTTGAATTTTTCAAATCACAAGCAAGTTTATCATTTGATATAACAAGATTAGAAAATTCATTTTTCAAGTTCTCAAATTCCTTAGATAAGCTAGTAAACTTATGTTTATAAAGCTTTTTCTTAGAGAGTAAGCTTGTATATTTTTGCAAGAGTTTACTAGCAAAAGAGCATTCATCATCATTATATTCACAATCATCATCACAAGAAGAATTAGAAATATATGTTACCTCATTTTCATTTTCAAGAGCCATGAAGCAAAGATTGGCCACTTCTTATTGTTCCTTTTCCCTTTCGGATTCGGAGGAGTCATCCCAAGTAGCTTTGAAGGCCTTTCTTTTCTCTTTTATTCCTTTGCTCTTGAATTTGAGTTTGGGGTACTCCCTTCGAATATGTCCTAATTTCTTGCATTCATAACAAGTAACTTCTTTGGTTTTCTTCTTACTATCTCCTTCATACTTCTTGTTGAAGTCTCTTGTTCTTAATGAATTTTTCTTTCTCAATAACTTCTTGAAATTTCTAGTGAGCATGGCAACTTTATCATCTTTATCACTAGAGCCTTCAACATTTTCTTCTTCACTTTCTTCTTGTGAAGCCCTCAATGCTCTGCTCTTTTTCTTTTCTTCCTTTTTTTCTTTTTGCTCTTCTCCTCTTTTCTTTATGGTAAGCTCATGTGTAAGAAGCTTTCCAATAAGCACATCGGTTGAGAGAGTAGCAAGATCTTGAGCTTCCTCAATTGAAGTAACTCGAGATTCCCAGTCCTTCTTAAGTAGGATTCTTAGAATCTTGTTGTTTACTTCTTCCTTAGTGAAATGTTTACCAAGTTTCTTGAGAGTGGTGATAAGAGCAGTAAGGCTATTTGTGTGATTGTTTCTTGAGATTTCATCTTAAAAAGTTCATACTCATACATGTGGAGTTGAACCTTCTTGCTTCTTACTTAAATATTACCTTCATAATAGTTTTCCAAGGTTTGCCACATTTCCTTAGTTGAAGTGCAATGTTGAAGTTTGCCTCCTCCTTCTCTTGACATGGATGAGACTAGAGTGATCATAGCCTTTTTATTTTTATTATTCAGCTCTTGTTGAATGGTGCTCCAATCATCTCTTGGAACTTCAGTTATCACACCGTTAGTTGTAGTTGTAGGTGGTTCCCAACCTTTTCGGACAATGTCCCAAAGTTTGATAGAATCACAATCAAGATAGAGCTCCATTTTGAACTTCCACTGAGGATAATCACTTCCATCAAAGAATGGTCTAAGAGAAGAGATGTTTTGACTCCCCATGATCTTGTATTCTAGCAATGAAGTTCCGAGAATTCAAGCTCTGATACCAATTGAAAATGCCTTAGAGGGGGGGGGTGAATAAGGCTATTGAATAATAATCAAAATTAAATCGATTTAAAAAATAATTGAAAAGAATGTTGAGAAGGAAGAATGATGAACACAATGATTTAAGGAGTTTGGATTCAACAATAATCCTACATCTCCACATAACTTATCCTCAAGTTAGGATTTTCAATCACCCACAATCTTATTCACAAGATTGAGTTTACACAAGAGTTTAAGGCTCACTCTTTCAACCTTACAAACAAGAGTTTCAAGGCTCACTCTAAAACCAATTCCCAAGTGTTTTAATGGGTAAACACTTAAACCAATTCCTTTAGAAATAAATTTCACTTCCCTTCTAATCTATCCTAAGACTTAGATTAAGTAGAAATTCTATTTCTAACACACAACCAACTCTCACAAGAGTTATCAAGACAAGAATGAATTAAAGAGAATTTTGAGAGCTTAATTGAATACTTAAGATAATATGAATGATAAACAAGTTTCTTAACTTCAATTGAGATCTAGGAGGTTTTTATATAGATAAACACTAAAAAATATAGTTATTGGATATATCAAATATGTCTCCAACATCCATAAATGATTTTTGAATAATCTTGGACTTTTTGTAGCTGAAATGACGGTCACAATTGTGAGGAGGGTGGTCATGGTCGTGAGCATCAAGAATATAGCTGTTGTGTTTAAAATTTGCCTGTTTTGAGCTTTCTGGACTACCCTCATGAGCTTGGTCATGATCATGATGCCAGATCGTGAGAGGCTCAAAATTTTGCACTCTCTTGAATGCTGTCAAGACTGTTCATCACGAGCTTGGTCACGATCATGATGGTAGACCATGAGTGGCTCAGAATTAGTCTTATCTTCCTTCATGAAAGTTGTAGATATTTTTCTTAGATTTCTATATCATTTTGAATCACCTTAATTGGACATATGTAGCTCAATATATTTCTGAAATACTAAGAGCTGCTCAACTTAAGATGAAAGCTATATATGCTAATTTCGACTAAGGATTTGAAAACCTAAATGAACTCAGATTTTGACAAGTAAGATCAATTCAGAAAGCTTATGATGTCTACGTCAAATGTTAAGAAGATAACTTTCTCATTATAAAGCTTTAAGGATGTCAAAATCCTTCCTGAATCTTAGAGGTCGAAACAGCCTAAAGTTTTCTTCACCATTTTGACTTCCAATTGAGTCCTATCTTATACACACTTAAATAAACATATTAAATGCTCAAAATTAATTTTTTTAAGATCAAAATCAAGATTAATCATTGCTAAGGCCAACAAATTATTTCAGAAATCAAACGTAAACTAAAAGGATTCTAAAATGAAGTAGGCATGTACAAAAAAGTGTTTGTTATGAAATATGTCTCTGCACATACATTATTTTTTTATCTTCAAATGAACTTGGCAGAGATGTCATTGAATTATATCAGAAATAGAAATTAAACTGAAAGGATTCTAAATTGAAATAACAAAGGAATGAAGGTTTATTTTTGAAGAAATCAAGGATTTGTACACTGTTTATGTCATACATTATCTTGTGTATCAATTAATTGATAAAAAAAATTGAAGAAAATGAAGATTTAGGTGGGTTTAATACTTTTTAAATAGATTGATTTAAGAAGAGATCTTGGTTTGCATGTATTTAATGATTGTATAAAAGGCATAATACATCCACAGACACTTGAACTATCACAAATTTGTCACTTTGACACCTGAACTTTGATTTTTGCCAATTTAACACATGAACTTGCTTATCACCCACATATAAACACTTGAACTATCACAAATTTGTCACTTTAACACCTGAACTTTGATTTTGACACTGAACTATCATAAATTTGTCACTTTGACACCTGAACTATCACAAATTTGTCACTTTGACACCTAAACTATCATAAATTTTTCACTTTGACACCTAGAAACCTAGAAAATTAAGGAATTTTGGTCTGCCGTCTAACACAACTGTGTCAGAAAAAATGACATGGTTGTGTCACTCTGATACTAAAAAATGTTGCAATCGGGCACAGCTGTGTCAAAAGGTGACACGGCTGTGTCTGGTTTCATAAGGATAGCGTTGGACAGACTCGAATCAGGCACAGCTGTGTCAAATGTTTGACACGGTTGTGTCAAAATGAAGACGGTCGAATCAACAAAAATGGTCTGCATGAAAGTTAATTAAAAAAAATTAATTAATTAAAAATTTAATTTCGCACATTGGCATTTTTTATCTATGATGCGCTCAATAAGAATTCATCACACGCGTCTTGCCTCCTGTACAGAGATGTTTTATATGTGGGGTGATAAACAAGGTCATGTGTTAAATTGACAAAAATTTAAAGTTCAGGTGTCAAAGTGATAAATTTGTTATAGTTCAGGTGTTTATATGTGGGTGATAAGCAAGTTCAGGTGTTAAATTGACAAAAACCAAAGTTCAGGTGTCAAAGTGACAAATTTATGATAGTTCAGGTGTCTACGGATGTATTATGCCTTGTATAAAATGACGAATCTGAATGAGAATGCTTACCTTTGATTTTTTGACTGTTGTTGAATTTCTTCTTCTTTTTATTGGTTGTTGAAATCTTGATTTTGATTCGATTTTTTTGTTTGGTTGAAATCATGGTGATGTTTGTTTTTTGTTTTTTAATTTGAACAAGAGATTGATAATGGTGGTTGATGTGAGGGAGGCAGAGTTAAAGTTGGTTTTACAAGAAATTAATGAAGGTTCGTTTTTAGATTTTTGTAGAATGATATCTAGGTTTTTGGAGAAGAGAATGGATTCTATTTGGTTTTTTGGAGAAGAAATCAGTTTTAATATGATATAGAGTGATTGCAGGTGAGGGAGAAGGGTGAGGGAAGTGTTTTTAAGCTGAAAGAGAGCTATTACAGCTGAGGAATCGTGTTTTGAGCTTAGGGAGAATATGGGGTAGGCGCGTAATTAAAATTTGCAAAAAGAGCACGCGCATAAATTTAGAAAACTTAGGGTATTTTTGTTGTTTTAGGCTATTTATGAAAAAACCCCTGACACTCTTTATAGTTTTTGGCATATCTTATCAAATAATCTATTCATATTTATATTCTCTGATTATACGACGCAAAATTTAATGTCATTTTTTTTTAATTTTATAATAATATTACTTAATATTAGTTATCTGTTTTCTAGTCGAATGAGTTTATTAAAAAATTTCTATTTTTTAAATAAAAATATAATCATAAAACAACAAATAGTTTAAATATTATAATTAGTTATTGTTAGATAAAGATAATATAGTTTGTACAGAAAACGTAATATATGTTGTGGAAAAATGAAAAAATTAGGATAATTTCATCACTAATTTTTAAAATTTTTATGTCAATAGAAAATTAATGTGACAGTAAAATTTACATGTTTAAAGTGACCTTATATTACTAAAAATGTTACGTAAATATTTTCATATTTAGTTTTAAATTAAAATATGTGGTGGGTTATATCGTTAAAATTATCTAAATTAAAATATTTAATTAAACTTAAAAATAAAAAACAAATTTATAATAAATGATATAGATTTTGTGTTTTTGCACAGATGAAATCTTATTTATTATAGACTCATTTTTAAATATACTTGAACAATTTCATGCTTGATGAAATTGGCCAAATCACTTAAAAAATTTCAGATTTTATGAATTTTAACAATTTTAGAATATTTTTTAACTTTTATTTAAAAAATTATGAATTTTACATATTTTAACAATTTTATACATCCTTTTAAAATTTATCAAAAGAAAATTCTATTTCAATATTAAATTATATTTGTTTAATCAATATTTTTAGTATCTGATAAAATATTATATTGATATAGTACCAAAAACTTTTAATGTTTTTTTAAAAAAGAGGGTTTAACGAGTGTCACGACCCGAACCCGGAGGTCATGACCGGCACTAGGGAATGGGAATTCACACGAATCCGGAACCCGTAGTAAGCCTAAACCATAACATTCACACAAAATATAAACACAAATTTACCAAAGAATTAAAACTTTTTAAAACATAAAGAATTTTCCATAAATAATATCTTAATAAAATATTTTTACATACAGTTAAGTACACGACCACTGTCAAAATCATCGTAACATACTACTACTGCAGCATCTAATAAGCACAAAGAAATGATAGTTTAAAATTTACATAAATCAGCCGGTGAAGAAAGGGTCCGATGGAGAGGATAATTGGGGGAGGTCTGAAGAGATATATCCTGAAAAATAATTGAGGGGAATCAGACTTCACTGAATGAATCATTATTATATATACGCATGAAACCTAAGGGCACAGACACTCAAACATCAGTATAATAATATTTGTATATTTATATTTATTTAGTTTATACACGCATTAATGCAAATGCTAAAATACATTTCCATATAAACAGAACACAAGTGGAGGATCGGAGCAGAACCCTAAAATTTATCGCAACCTCAAATACTATACTTCACTGATCATTAAATTCCTTGTGTCCAAATAATATTTCTCTTTCCCAATAGGGTAATGGACTAGCCCCGAGACCCTGAAAGGTCAACCGAGCTACCGCAGTCCCACTACCGGCATGACTGGCCCCGAGACCCTGAAAGGTCAACTGAGCTGCTGTAGCCACACCCCTCTCTATCCACAAATCTCAATAAATCATTTTAACCATATCTCAAACCATATAATCTCATATCAATCAAAATTTCATAACCTAGCATCTAGCGTACTGGTGCGCACACAGTCCTAGTGTAGCCCACTAGGTAGCACGTTCTACGACTATCCTCCAAAATATCATATAAAAAATTAAATAATGAAATCATATTAAAATCAGAGTAGCATCCAAATTACACAATTAATATTCGCATTTATATATATATATATATATATATATATATATATAAAAGCATATATATATAATAATAATAATAATTAAAAGTTAATGTAACATAGCATATTAAATTCATATTTTTATCAAAATATGGATGTTAATAACAATTTCTACATGCAATGCATACATATAATAATAACTCACAGGTAGAATGCGCTCCTTGGTACTAACTCGATTGGCCCTGTCCTGAAGGCCCTGCTCTCAGTGCGGTTATAGGAAAATAATATTAAAATTAATTAGGATTAAAATCCTAACCTTATACATTATAGATTTCTAAGGAAAAACTCGATCTAAGACACGACTCTAATAAAACTCAAAACTTAACACAAACCGATGTCACGTTTTACGAGAAATCTACTGAAAATTTGGCAAAATCTCCTTTGTAAAATGGACATCTCTCTACTAAAAGTAGAGCCGTTCCTGCACAAAATCACACTTCAAAACTATCCACAACTCAACATCTCGGGTTGGGCCCCCGAACTACACTTTATGCCTAACTGAGAACCAACACAACAACATATATAAAAACAATATAATTTTTCTCAAATCACTAATATATCATAAAAATTTAGTTAACTAATACAATTTAATTTATTTATATAATAAAAATATAAAGGAAATTTATTTCCAATTAAATAATAAAATTCTAGTTTATAAATAAAATTTCATTAATGGAATCAAATTTCCATTTTTACAACTAAATTAGCATTAATTATAAATAACTATTTAAATCACTCAAATATATCATAAAAATAATAAAGGACTCATTTAAGCTTGAAAATAATAAATAAATTTATTATTTGTTTATTTTTCCAAAATTACAACTAATTAACTAAAAATTAGAAATTAATTGTAAAAATTATTTTCATACTTTTATTATTTAAAATCAGTCTAAAACAGAATAAATAACAATAAATTTAACTAAAATTAAATAATTACTAATTTCTAATAATTTTTCTAAAAATACATATTAAACATAATCTTTCAAAAATTTATATCTTAAATTCTATACATAATTTCATAAAACTCCTTTTACAAATTTTAATCTACACAATTTATAGTATTTAATAAAAATATGAAAAAATCTGAGTCGGAACAGTACTAGAACAGTAACCCGAACCCGCATGATAAGAACAAGGACAAAGAAGTTCAAACAAGCATTGAATTCATTTGTTCTTTACATTATGAGCAAAATGATGGATTTGACCTCAAGTAAAAGCATGGAGCTGCATGATGAAGAATTTAAGCTAATTAACTTAATTTCCTATTATGAAATTAATTAGCTTAAATTTGGACGAATTTTAAGTTATTTCCTATTTTGGAGTCAATAAGGAAGATCCAAGAAGATTATAGAAGATGTGATAAAATTCAAGGATATTCCAAGTCAAAGTCAAAGAGTCAACAACTCAAAGTCAATGGTCAACATCCTACTTGACATGTGACATGGCATGCTTAGTTGTCATGAGTTGTCATTTTGCTTAGTTATTGTTAGTTGTCATTTTTCTTAGTTGTCATGAGTTGTCAACTTGACTTTTTAAAGTTTAGTTGTCATTAGTTATCCTATTTTGAAGGAATTCTCCTTAGTTAAGGATTTTTCTTTATAGGAGTCTTTAGGAATAAGTAAGAAAACCTTTTCCTTCAAGGATTAGGATGTTTACATGCCTATATAAGGGCTTAAATAATGTAAAACGAATTTGGGTGAATTTTAAGACAATTTTAATCATTTAAAAGTGAGGTTTTTTCCTTAAACTTTGTTCTTTTGAAACTTTGCAAGTTTACTTGAATTTTTTCACTTCTACCTTTCACCACAATTTACTAGGTTATATTAGACTTAGAATTGTGTGATTGTTCATCTTTTAATAACTAGGTATTTTGCTTCAATTTAATAAGTAAGGGGTCTAGTTCCGTTATCACAACCTTAACTTGACGATCTTGGGCAACGATTTCAAAGTTGGATGTGTGTTCTATCTCCGTTATAGGTAGGGTTCGTATCACCGCAAACCCGAAAATTCCAAATGATCTCAGAAAATTATGAAAAATATACCAAATGAAATATCCCAACTTCAATTTCACTTTATATAACTACCACCAAGCCTAATTTAGCCTAATTAAACTCAATTTAAATAAATTAACCAATAAAACCTAGATTCAAATTACCTCAAATTGAGGTGGTTGCGCATTACCCGGTGAAATTGATTGAGGGGTTTTGTTACCCAAAAGGAGACGAGACGTTTGAGACCGGCGGCAAGGTCTGGGGTGGCAGGAGGCGGCGCCAGCAACTCCAAATGTGTTCGGCCAAGGAAGAAAATGATGGGAGGAGGAGAGAAGAAGGTGGCTGACCGGAAGGGGAGGGGTGATTGCTGGCGTCGGCGATGGTGGCTGGTGCAAAGTGGCAGGCGGTGGCCGGAGATGGGAGGGAAGAAGGAAAGGAAAAGAAGAAAATAAGGAAGAATAAGAAGAAAAAGAAAAACAACATTTTTGTCCTTTTTTTTAAGTACAAAAGTACACCTAATAATATATTTTAAAATAAAATATCTTCCCTCATAGACATTCACATAAATATACTTTTAAATACACCCTCTAAACAATTATTAAAATTTATTAAATTACACAAATAATAATAATTTCATAAAAATAATAAAATAATAATTAACACTTTAAATCCACAATTTAATTTAATAATTTAAATAAAAATATGGGTTATAACAGGCAAAAACGAACCAACAGCAGCGCTTCGGCCGACAGCAACAAGAGGAATTCTTTGTGGTGGCAGCAATGGTGTCGGCTTGATGGCAGTGGCAGAGGCTTCCGACGGTTGCGGCGGAGAAAGCTTCATCAAATCTGCCAAAAAAAAAAACAAAAACTTATGAGAAAAAGAATAGGAAAAAGGAAAGAAATGGAGGAAGAAGATGTATGAGGGTGAGAAATGGAGATTAAGAGAAGACAGAGGAGGGGTGAGAAAAGAGGGGGGTGGGTGTGGAATTAGAGAATGCCAAGGAAAAGGAAGGGAAAAATTAGAAAAGGGGGAAAATTTTTAGGGTTAACTTTTTTAAATTTTTAGTACCATTTTAATAAAAAAAAATTATATCTAAATAATATATTTTAGATAATCACTATTAAATGTTAACTTAGTATATAATATTTCACATTTTAAATATTTAAATAATTGTTTGAAATAAAATAAATATACTCATCAATTTAATCTTTTTATAGTTAATTTTCAATATATGTTTAATCATAAATAAATTTTAAATTTACAAATAAAATTTGTATATTAAAATTTATAGTCATTTTATTTTATATGTTAAAATTATAAAATTGTTAAAATATAAATATTAAAATAAAACTTAAAAATTTATAAAAAGTACTATTATTAAATATAATATATTTAATATAATATAAAAATATATATTTCTTTATTATTATGAATTTGTTAAATATTAGTTTTAAATATATAAACCAAAAATTAATATAAATCTCCGAATTTTATTTTTTCTCCGAACCGATTTGGATTCTCAATAAGAGTAAAATAATAGAATTTTACAAGATAATTTTTATAAATTTTAATAGATCATAATATTTTTAAATATTTTTCTTAAATTTACAAAAATAATATACTGTCACTAAAAATTTATGTTTTATAGGGTTTTAAGTTTTAGTAATTTGTCATCCCTTATTCCATCAATTAGGAAGAATTGGGGACATCAAAATTAATTATCTCCTATTGTATCAAACAATAGTCTCCTATCCCACCAATCATGAAGAATTGAGGACGATAAAATTAATCATCCCATATTGTATTAAATAATTGTTTTTTATTAAAAAAAAAGTTTCAACAGACATCAAAAAAGTTTGTCCCCAAAGCTAGAGTTATTTTTCCTAATAAAAAACCATCCCTTATTGAAAAAACAAAAAAAAAAAAAGAAACGGTTATTTAATTAGTCCCCTATTTACTTACTTAATTTATTAGGGAACCATTAATTTTATTTTGTCCCCTAATCTCTCTTTTTTGTTTTGTAGTGGGTAGTGTCTTGGTTTCCCTGCACTTGCTTAGTTCTTATTCTTGATCATATGTGTTGGTAAGTATGTTGTTAAAAAGTGTATTTTCAGCAGCTAAATGAGAAGAAAAAGTGGTCTAACTGAATATTCATTCACTTCTTCTCCACGTAATCCAATTCAATGGATAATTCCATGCATTAACCTTAGCGTTTGTATGATCATCACCACTAATCTTTGCCTTGGCTCTTTAGTCCTTGCCACCTAGTATTAACCACTTAAATCTCCTACTTCTATCTTCATCATGACCCAATAAGCTCACTTAAGAATCCCAATGGCCTTTTTTATTCACTTATGCATGCTTTTTTCTTTTTCCCAATGGCCCTTTTTAATTGCACCATCCCGGCTAGCTTCAATTTTTTAACTTCACTCCCAAATATAAATATATATATTTATATATGTATTCTAACCTCAAATTTAATTAAAATAAATTAATCACCATATCAATTCTGAATTCTTTTAAATTATAAACTTATTTCATTTATTATTTGTTCATCTTCATCGCCGCCGTCGTCATCATCATCTTGGTTATCTCATAGCATAAATATTACAATGATATCCTTCAAAAATAACTATATTAATTATGAGAGCTAGATGATACCAAAAATTATAATCTTTTTAACTTTTGCATATTCATACGAAACTTTAAAATTTAGTAAAATTAACCCGTTTGACATATTATTTGTAATTTTAACACAATTGTATTTTGAGTAAAGATTAAAAAGAAAAACACATATTTAAGATTTGAGGTAGATCATCTAATTCATTATTATGATCCCACATTTATATGAAAACTTAAAAATATATAAAAAAATGAGATAAACATAATTTTTACAAATTAAATAAATTTTTCTTATTTTCATTTTATTTTAAAAAAAATTATTTTAGTTGAAGTGTAAATATTTACTAAAATTAGTATTTAGATAATGTAGATGTGAAAATATATTTTCTAACTTCTAATTTAACCAAAATAAATTACTATTAATTATAAAATCTTTTAAATTATAAACTTATTTCATTTATTATT